>ML249486.1:46972-188650 GCA_005239495.1 Nicotiana undulata | reverse complement strand
CACAATGTCCTTCTTCATTCTACGCCACCAATAATGCTGCCGTAAGTCCTGGTACATCTTCGCCGTGCCTGGATGAATGGAATACCGGGAACTATGGGCCTCCTGCAATATTAACTCACGAAGGCCATCAACATCCGGAACACATATACGACCCTACAATCTCAGAGCTCCCTCAGCGTCAACTGTGACCTACTTGGCACGTCCGTGCCGAACTGCATCCCTAAGAGCACACAAATGACGATCCTCATACTGCCTGGCGCGAATGCGATCATACAATGAAGAACGAGCGACGGTATGGGCCAAAACACTGCCACCCTCAGAAACCTCCAATCTAACAAATCGATTGGCTAACGCCTGAATATCCAAAGCCAAAGGTCGCTCTCCAACTGATAGATAAGCCAAACTACCCATGCTGACTGACTTCCGGCTCAAGGCATCGGCCACCACATTGGCCTTTCCCGGATGGTAGAGAATAGTAATGTCATAATCTTTCAGCAACTCTAACCACCTCCTCTGCCTCATATTCAACTCCTTTTGCTTAAATAAGTATTGCAAACTCTTGTGATCAGTGAATACCTCACACGGTACGAAATACAAATAGTGCCTCCAAATCTTCAAGGCATGAACAATGGCTGCAAGCTCCAAATCATGGACTAGGTAGTTCTTCTCATGAATCTTCAACTGACGTGAAGGATAGGCTATAACCTTCCCATCCTACATCAACACTGCACCAAGCCCAACTCTTGAATCATCACAATACACGGTATAAGAACCTGAACCTGTGGGCAATACCAACACTGGTGTTGTGGTCAATGCTGTCTTGAGCTTCTGAAAGCTCGCTTCACACTCCTCCGACCATCTGAAATGAACACTCTTCTGCGTTAATATTCATGGAGAGATTTTCATGTGGGAGTTTGGGGTAAGTGATTCTTACCTAGTTTTGGTTAATTTCCATGATTATGTCTTTATTTTCATCATTAAATTAGTGATTTGGGGTGGACAATTGGGGGGAAATGGAGGAAAGTTCTTAGACAAAATTTTGAGGTTTTTATCGAGATTTTGGTATCGGATTCGAGTAGTTTTGGGTAGGGTGAACTCGTGGTTGAACGGGTGTTTGGATTTTGTGTCTTTTACCCGATTCCAAGACGTGGGCCCAGGTCGACTTTTTGGGGATATTTTCAAAAAATTTGTAAGTCTTGATTTCATTAATTAAATTAGTTTCTTATAGTTATATTTATAGCATGAAATTGCTTTTGGCTAGATTTGGGCCGTTCGGAGTCGGAAAGTCAAGGGAAAGGCATTTTTATTGACTGATTAAGCTTGGTTTGAGGTAAGTGACTTGCCTAACCTTGCGTGGGGGAAATCCCCTTAGGATTTGGTACTTTTGTAACAATTTGTGATATGTGAGTGTCGTGTACGCGAGGTGACGAGTGCCTACACGGGCTAAATGTTGAAAAATCCAATCTTTGCTATGTAATTTCCTTTTTATATCTTAAATGAGTTATTCTAGCATGTGTAGTCTTCATGTTTAGCCTAATTCTACATGTCTATGTGTTTCATCTCTTAGTTGCAACTTGTACAACATGCTTAGTTGAATTACCTGTTTTTCCTTGATTCCGTGTTTGTTCTTTAACTATAGGATTTCCTTGCTTGTAATGTCATTGTTGTATTTATTACGTGTTGACTTTCGTGATTCTTGTTGTGATGGTTGTTGGGTTATTGGCACGAGGTTTCTTTCGTGCGGAGTGTGATATGGCTCGAGGTTTTTTCCATGCGAAGTGAGGTTGTAGCATGAGGTTTCTATCATGCCGTTGTGAGATATTTACCTTTGGGACTACGAGGATGTACCTCGGGAGAACCCATGTTGGATATTTACTTCGGGACTACGAGGCGGTACCTCGGGAGCGCCCCTGTTTATTTCCTTTTTTGCTGTGTTCTTTGATGTTGTTGTTGTTCCTTAACTTGTAAGTTATTTTCCTTACGTGTTGTAATTGTCTCTTTTTTTTCCCGGGTTATTGCTTCTCCGTACATTCCTATTTGTTTCATTAACCACCATTTTTGTTATCATTTCGCCTTCTACCTTATTTCTTATATTTCAGTAGGGCTCTGACTTGACCCCGTCACTACTCTACCGAGGCTAGGCTTGGCACTTACTAGGTGCTATTGTGGTGTACTCATACTACGATTCTGCACATATTTTTGTGCAGACCTAGGTACATCCTACCAGCCCCGATATTAGAAGAGTGTGTACTGCTGCTTGGAGATTTCAAGGTATATCTGCCAGCGTCTGCAGACCTCGCAGTCCCCCTCTATCCTTACTATATTGTCTTTACTTTATTCTCTTAGATGCTGATGTATAGAGACAGTTAGTACGTTCCTTAGAACTTGTGATTTGTGACTACCAGGTTTTAGGAGTTGTTTTTACTCAGAGTTGTCGATTTTACTTGTACATGCCGAGCGGCAGTTTCAGTTATATATATCCGTTAAAGTTTAGTCGTTATTTTAATTATTATTTCAGTTATTCCGCAATTATTAGACTTACTTAGTCTTAGAGACCAGGTGCCGTCATGACATCTTACGGAGGAAAATTTGGATCGTGACAATATCATGAGCTATGAGCCTCCTCAAGTATCACTTTTATTAATGGTTATTTAGAATTATTGTTTAGCTGACATAATAATATAAAGTAAGAAAATTAAGGTCTTTCTAATATTTAGAGGGAATGTAAAGAAAATTAAACTCTTTCTAATATTTAGAGGGAATGTAAACTGTCGTGACAATTATTGTTCAAGCAAGTCGAGAACAAGAAAGCGCAAGCTAAGGGCGGCTTGATAAAATTAATGGCCTAAGGCAAATTTTAATAAGAGGCTATACTTTCTTTTAGTTAGAATTACATATAATATTCTTAAATGACATAAAGCCTTTAGCTTTACATAGTAATATTATTTATATTAGTAAGGGTAATTTAAATAACTAAGATGTTAGGCATGTATTTATAATATATTATCTTTGATATTATTGTACAAAACTATATTAATTAATATGACAATTTAAGCAGTTTAATTCAAATATCTAAAATATTTTTGTTTAGGAGTAGAAGTCTTTCTTTCTTTTCTTTTTACACAATTTTTATACCTTTAAATTCTTTCTGTAAACTTTAGTATTGTTTAAATTAAAATAAATGTAAAAATCACTATAACATTTTTGGGCCCTCAAAATTGAGGCTTAAAGCAAGTTGTTACTAGCCTCCCCCTTGGGCCATTTGTCCACTTGTGACGTCCTCAATCAAATTTTATAGAGTCTAAATTAAGAGAAGACTACAATGACAAAAAATATTAAAGGTAATGAATGGGTCATTGAGTTACTAAAAAGAATAAAGCTGGTTGAATATAATGTTCGTGGGGCACTATTATGACCTAAAACCATAATATTTTAATAGGTGCTCAAACTTTCTTTCATAAAATTTATATAATAATCAGATAAAAAAAACCTACATGATTTTGATCTAGTGGCGAGAGCACGTTATGGTATTGAACTCTTCCCTATACAAAGATATAGTATTAAGTGAAAATGAAAAAGGGGTGAGCCCAGTATTCATGGAGCTTTGAATCTTGTGATACTTGCTTCGGGAATTTCTTAATTAAATAGATAGATACAAAAGAACTTGCTTTATGATCTATGGATCAATCAAATATGATAAAAACGAAAAGCTAATTTAGAGAATCTGAGTTGAAATTAGAAAGCAAAATTGCGGGAAAAAGGAGAGAAAATAAAAATAGAATTGATGAGAAAGTAAGTATGTTATTTAATTTAATGAGAATTTCTTTTTATATCTAATTAACTCACTCAATCCTACCTCTACCAAATTTAAAAAGAAATGTTAAAATTTGAAATCCTTTATTAATAATTATATAAATATAAACCATATATATTATATAATAATGTAGTACACTTCATATTTGTGGAGCCTTAAATACTGTTGGTTTTCCACATTGGTAGTGTACGGGAGGCAATCCCTCAGCCATGCAACAATTATCGTGTGAGAAAGGTAAAGAGCAGACATCAAGAAAGCACAAAAAAAAAGATTAAAGATCAATTAATTACAATTAACTCAAAGTTAAGTATCATGGAGATGAATATAATTGAGCAATTCAATCTGAGACAAGCTACATAGATTCCATGGGGATACTTTCCAGACATAGTCGTCGGCCATCTTTCCTTCCTCGCTACGTTGCCTTCTTTGCTTTCCTCTTCCTCACTCTTCTCCTCTTCTTCGAGGTCCTCATCCTTCATCTCTATATATTTTTATTTATGTTAATTGTGGTGTCCTGGCCAGTTTCTTTTTTGAGACGTTCTATAAATAACAACGTTCTTTCTAACTTATGATGGCATGGCATTCTTATTATTGTGGTTGTTTTTTTGTCTTTTCTGATGCTTAGGTTGACAACTTAATTTCTCAGACAAAAACCATTGTGGGTCACAACTTAGAGCCAACGCCGTGGCATGTATTTCCTGCAAAATCCTTCTATAAAGAATCCACTGTTTCAAAGGCTTCCAAGATCATAGGATGCTCTTATCTTAGCTGCCCGGGTCGTGTTACCGTTCCTCAAAATAGCAACTCTGCATCCAAATCGAAAACCTTTGAATCCAAAACTTGCCCAGAATTTTTCAGGAGCATACATTATGACCTTGAACCATGGACCAAATCGAGGATTTCTATGAACCATGTAATGGAGGCTCAAAAGTTTGCAGCTTTTAGGGTTGTTATCGTTGGTGGCAAATTATTTGTAGATTTTTACTATGCTTGTGTACAGAGTAGGGCTATGTTCACGATCTGGGGAATATTGCAGTTACTTAGGAGGTATCCTGGAAAGGTTCCAGATGTTGATTTGATGTTTGATTGTATGGACAAACCTATTATTAATCGAACTGAGCATTCTTCAATGCCTTTGCCCTTGTTTCGGTACTGTACCACACCGCAACATTTTGATATACCATTTCCAGATTGGTCTTTCTGGGGCTGGTAAGAATTTGAAGCTTCTTTTATTCAAATGCGAACAACATTTTGGTATATACTGTAACAACTTTACGTAAGATTTATGGTTGAGTTTGTTAATCCTATTTGAAATATACCACTATATATAATGCAGTGGCATATTCATAATTTAGACACCACAAGTTTTAAATTGAAAATAAAAATTTGAAATACGTAGTATCTTAATTTTTCACACGCACACATAAGATGGAACCAAAAGCAGTGAAATGTTGAAACTGCAGAATCCATACTACATCCGCCACAACCATAACTTAAGTTACTTAGCATATAAAGGTACTCAGAGGAATTATGTGGCTTTGCTTATTTTAGGTTAATGCTTTTCTAATATTATTAGAAATGGATTATTATAAAATGATTTGTTTTGGTTGAACTGCTTATATATAGCAGGTTGCGTTTTCAGGTTATTGGTATTTATCCTTCATTCACGAGCTAATTTAAAACCTTTATATTGGATTAATAAAAAAAACAGACTCATATGAAGGGTCCCAAAATAAAATATTGGTTAACACATGCTGAAATATTAGTGTTGTTAGCCTGCACCCTTTATGTTATTAACTTAAACCTCTTAACACATGCTGAATTATTAGTGAACTAATCTGGAAACAGTAGGAACTTGTGTTTCTTTGTCACGTCATAAATTATATTCCCTCTGTTTCAATTTATATATTGGGTGATTATTTTTTAGGTCTGAAATAAACATAAGACCATGGGAAGAAGAATTTAAAAGCATCAAAAAGGGTTCAAAATCTCGAAGTTGGGAAAAGAAAATCCCGGTAGCATACTGGAAAGGAAATCCAGATGTTGTTTCTCCGATTCGCACAGAATTGCTCAATTGCAATGACACTGAAATATGGAGAGCACAAATTATACGACAGGTTCATGACTTGACATTTTAATGTGAACTTTCTTAATAGTTTCATTATAACTACTACTACTACTTATTTCTATTTTTGTTTCATTTTTCTTTTGAATCCCTTTGTTTTCTCAACTACAAATTGCACATTATGATACGGATATAGGATTGGGCAGAAGAAGCAAAGGTTGGATTTGAGAAGTCCAAGCTATCAAAGCAATGTAATCATAGGTGAGCTTGCAACATTCTTATTATTGGGTTGTCATTTGTGAATTCCTGACTAGTCGGTATTTTAATTTGAGGCACCAAAGATTTCTTGCTTGAGTTTTAAAGTTGTCATGAAAGATTGTTAATAATGCAGGTACAAGATATATGCAGAAGGATATGCATGGTCAGTGAGCTTGAAGTATATTCTAGCATGTGGTTCTCTTCCCCTGATAATCAGCCCACAATATCAGGATTTCTTTAGTCGTGGTCTCATTCCAAAGAAAAATTACTGGCCAATTCCTCCATTTGAATTATGCCCTTCAATAAAGGCTGCTGTTGATTGGGGTAATGCAAATCCATTGGAGGTATATATGTTTTCACCCCAAGGTTATGTCACTACTTTATACTGAGATTATGCTTGTGACGGATTCATAATTTAGACCTAAAATGTATATCTAAGTCTTGTTTTTCACACATATATGTAGAATTTGACCCTAAAACACTACTGGATTATGTATATACATGCCTTAATAATACAGTAGCTAATTATTCAGTAGGATGACTAGTGACCTATATTCAACATTTCATGAATAGCTTCTAAGTTCAGTTCTTCGTTGAGAGGAAGTCATTAGGTTTCTTGATATTTTCCTTGTAGTCCTTCTGCTTGCAATTTTTTGCAGCCTTATACTGATAATTTGATTTAATAATCTCTCTTAAATTGGTTGTCTCTTTTATTTCTCCGATGTCTTTATACATAATATTTTACCCTGTAATATTTTTTTGTTGAATAGGCGGAAGCCATTGGAAAAGCAGCACAAGACTTCATGGAGAATATAAGTATTGATCGGATATATGATTACATGTATCACTTGATTTCAGAGTATGGAAAGCTGCAGGACTTTGTTCCAGTTCAACCCCCCTCTGCTCTTGAGATTTGTATTGATTCTGTGCTTTGTTTTGCTGATGACAAGCAAAAACAATTCCTCAAAAGATCCATTGCATTCCCTTCACCTGGAAATCCTTGCTCACTTTCAATATAGAAATTCTACAATCAGTCAGAACTTAAAGTCAGAACTAAATCTTTATTCTTTTTTCACACACATAAACAGTCCAAGCTAGATGTGTTGAGTTTTGTCGAACCTAATTGCGTCTAGTCTAGGTCGGCCACTGTCTACCAAGGTTACATTGAAACGAATAGGAAATTGTAGACACACGTAGTTGGTTTTCCTTCCCTCTCTTTACAGGAAAATCTCTACTTCACTTTAGAAGAAAGGGATTTTATATCATTACATATTCTATATATAGGCTTCTCAAAGCTAGTCTCGGACATTTGATCTCTGCATTGAAGAAAAAAGACGCAGGTATTATCAGAATGGTCTGAAGGGCTGGAATATGTATTTTAAAGATTACACGTTTGTATTTATGGAATAGGGAAGCTATAGCGAGTTTTAAGCTTATTGATCATTTATCAGAGAAAAAAGAAGCGTGAACTGTGAAGCTTATTCTTTTTCTAATGGAAATGCGTTTCCCTTCATTCTGTGTTGTTGTTTCTTGTAAATGTTCATTCTCAAAATTTTGTTTGGATAATTCCCCCTTTTGATGCGAGTGATTTTGGGAGAATTTTCTTTTAAGAATATGAATATGTGAAAATATTATGAATCGAGTAGGAGAAGAGGAAAACTTCAATAGGGTTTCATCTCCCTAAGACAGAGAATTCAGGTCTGCATATCGTCTTGTTACATTAGAGAATGACCTGATGTGCCTTTCTAGAAGCATATGCCCGTATTTATGTGATGGGCTTACTAATGCTAAACTAACGAAAGATGGAAAATACAAGAATGGGCTAAGAGTAAAAATCGGCTAAAAATACAGAGTGACCCAAATATAAAAAGGAGATTAATTAAATAAAATTCTACAATCAATGTTTATGTTTCGGCTTAGATGCCAAATAATCCATGAGCTCAACCCCCCCCCCCCCTCAAGTTGGAGGGTGAAACCACCTTCAACTTGCCCAGAAGATCATGATGAAGAGAACCAGGGAGAGGCTTGGTGAGAACATCTGCCAATTGCTGAGTAGTAGGGACATGAGATAAAGAAATCAGACCATCAGAGAGCTTAGTCCGGATAAAATGACAGTCAACTTTAATATGTTTGGTCCTTTCATGGAAAAATGAATTCTTGGCTATATGTAAGGCTGCCTGATTGTCACAAAAGACAGAAAAAGGAAGAGATACAGAGATACCAAAATCAGTTAGCATCCTAGAAAACCAAGTTAGTTCAGCAACCACCTTAGTAAGAGCCATCTATTCAGCCTCAACAGAGGAAAATGACACAATATGCTGCTTTTTGGACTTCCAACTGATCAGACTACCCCCCAAAATAACATAGAAACCAATGATAGATCGGCGAGTATCAGGGCAGGCAGCCCAATCACTATCTGAGAAGGCATGAATAGAGAAATCAGGTGAATCTGAATAAAAGAGGCCCAGATCCACAGTTCCCTAAAGATATCTAAAGACATGAAAAGAAGCATACATGTGGGGAACTCTAGGAGACTTCAAGAACTGACTTAAATGTTGAACAACAAAGCAAATATCAGGCCTGGTATGTGTAAGAAAAAGGAGCTTGCCTACTAGGATCCTATACTTGTCAGGGGAAGGAAACAAGGCACCAGAATCAGCATGCATTTTACCATTGAGTTCCAAATCAAATTGTTGGAGTAAGTCAGAGACAAGCTTCTTCTAATTAAGGAGAACCCCAGCAGGAACATCAGATACCTCAATGCCCAGGAAATAATGTAAAGAGACCAGGTCTTTAATCCTAAATTGTTCATCCAAAACCTGTTTGAGTGTAGAAATTTCATCATTATCATCCCCAGTTACTATAATATCATCCACATAGACTGTCAAGAGAACTAAACTCCCACGTTTATCCTTAATAAACAAGGATTAGTCATTAAGGGAATGTGTGTAACCTATAGAGGGGCTTGAGACAACTTGGCATACCACTGCCTTGAAGCCTGCCTCAACCCATAAAGGGACTTTTTCAATCAACATATAAGGGGAGCAGAATCAGAGAGGGCAGGAACACTAGAGACACTCAACCCTTGGGGCAACTTCATGTATACTTCCTCATCTAGGTCACCATGGAGGAGGGCATTTTTGACATCTAATTGGAGAGAGCCTAGTGTTTCTTAACAGCCGCAACAACTAAACATTTGACATCTGTGAAGTCAACCCCTTCAACCTGTGTATCCCGCCTAATGACAAGCCTAGTTTTATACCTTTCAATACTCTCATCAACCTTGTATTTAATTTTGTAGACCCACTTACAACCTATAGGCTTTATACCAAGAGGTAGAGGGACAATGTCCCAAGTATGGTTAGTATCCAATGTTTCAAACTCCTTTCTCATGGCATCCTTCCAAGCTAGGACAGAAGCAGCTTGTGAGTATGAGAAAGGTTCAATTTCTAGGGGAGAATAAGAAGACTTGGAACCAGAAAAGGAAGGAAGTTGACACACATAATCCTTCAGGTAAGAAGGAGCGTTATGTTATCTAGCAGATCTCCTAACTTCAGGATGGGATAGGGAAGGGGGAGGAATGTTAGGGTCAAAGTTTAGAGTGAAGAAGAAGGAAAATAAGTATCAGCATGCACAAGATCATTGGGGAATGAATCAGGAGCAAGAGAAGAAGTAGAAGGACTGGCAGCATCCTGGGAATTAGGAAAAGGAAAAGGACAAATTAAAGGTGAAGAAGGAAATGTAATAGAAGTGGTAGTTGTGGATGTAGCAGAAATGGTAGTTGTGGAAAAAGGAAAACGAGTCTCATGGAAGACAACATCCCTGAAAACAAAACATTTATTAGAGGCTAGATTTCATAACTTGTAACCCTTTTTGGCAAAAGGATACCCCAGGAAAACACATGGGATTGCTCTAGGTTGAAGTTTGTCTCTCTGGGGAATAGGACCAGTAGCATAGGCAAACCAACCAAAGTTCCTCAAATGTGAGTAATTAGGAGGCTTACCATACAACATCTCATAAGGGGATTTGTTTTGAAGGATCTTAGATGTAATTCTATTGAGCAAGTAATGTATAAGTCAAAAACCAATCCCCCCCCCCCCCTCCAAAAAAGTGACAGGCAACTTGGGATAAAGAAGTAAGGCCCTGCAAGCCTCAAGAAGTTTTTTATGTTTTTTTTTCAACTATACCATTTTGTTAAGGAGTGTGTTGACAAGTAGTTTGATGGATAATCTCATGTTTGACTGAAGAAGAAAAGATCATGGTTGGAACCTAGATCTAAAGAACTGCCACTTCTAATGGTTTGGACATTAACATTAAATTGAAGGACCATTGCTAAGAAAGATTTGATCATGGGAAAAACATTCCTCTTAGAACCTAGTAGATGTGTCCAAGTAGCCCTAGAGAAATCATCAACAATAGTATGAAAATATCTTGAACCAAAGGATGTAGGTGTGTGATAGGGTCCCAAGTATCAATGTGGATTAGTTGAAAAGGTCTGGTTGTACAAATGGAGCTATCGGGGAAAGGATGCCTGGTTTGTCTAGCCATGGGACAAACAGAACAAGGAAATGGTTGTATAGAAGCAAGAGAAGAAGACAAAACATAAATATGCTTCATATTTGCAAAAAGAAGATGTGCAAGTCTTATATGCCAAATGAAACTCATATCATTCACATCATCATTATTACAAATGGAATTATTAACATTGGAAGGCAAAGCAACATTCTTTGAACTAGAAGAAGAAACAAGTTTACATGAATCAGACAAAGAACACACAAAAACAGTGTTGCATGAGTTAGAAGTAGAATGTGAAGGTGGAACCCAAGTAAGCTTGTATAGACCAACCTCATCTCTACCAAGATCCAGAGGCATCTTCAGAAAAGGGGCCTGTAACATGTGCAAAAAACAGGAAGTTGCAGTAAACAGAAATATATAATGCAACCGGTTTATAGTTTGTGAACATAAATTAAGTTGTGTTAGAAGGAAGGGACAAACAATACATTATTGAGAGTGATGAATGGAGTTAAAGCAAAGGATCCTGTGGAAGTTACTTTCCCTTTGTACCCATTAGGAAGAGTTAGAGGTCATGTGGTCAGAAGCACCTGAATCTATTATCCAAGTGATAGAGTCAGTTCTTGTAAGCATGCAAAGTTTGGAATCAGAAACATGACTCTCAGTTAGTAGAGTACCAACGAAATTAGCAGAACACATGAGATTAGGAGGCTGAGCATTGGCATAATCTCCCAAGTGATTCTGTTTCAATATAGTCATCAGTTGATCATATTGTTGTCTGCTCAAACCTGGAATTACAGACACTTGACTATCAATACTTGGAACATACTGAAGATTCTTAGTGAAGTTCCCAACAAGGTCAGATACATTGCCCTTAGAAGATTTAAGTTGAGCACCAGTAGTGGAATGAGCAGTAACTTTCTTTCCTTTGTTGAACTTAGGACTTTGTGGGTACCCATGAAGCTTATAGCACTTATCAACCAAGTGCCCAGACTTCTTGCAGTATTTACAGAACAAAGATGCCCTATTTTGGTCAAAATTAACCCTTTGTGCGTACTGCCTGGGAGGAGGATTGGAGGTTGTAGTTTGGTTGACCTCGAAATTCTGATTGACCCCAAAAGAAAACCCAGGTTTATTAGTTGCATTAACATTGAAGGACATAGAGTCAGGATTAAACTGAGAAGTAGATTGGACTTGTCTTTGTTTTTCATCATTAAGGAGGATATTATAGGCACTGTCAAGGCTTGGAGGGAGTTGCATCATAAGCAAGTTGCTCCTCACCTCATATATGTTTCATTCAGCTCCATGAGGAATTGAAATAACCTATTTTCCTCATCCTCTTGTAGAATCCCGGGCTTTGCAGCACAGATGCACCTTTGTCCATGATTAGTGCACATTAACACCAATTCATCCCATAAACCTTATCGTTTATTAAAATATGATGCTATATCTAGTGGACCTTGAGAAGTTTGGGCAAGTTCTCTCTTAAGCTCAAAGATTTTAGTCCTATTTGCAGTACTATATATAGTATGCAACTGTAGCCATATGCTCTATGCAGTCTCATAATATTGTACACTTTCAGCTATCTCAGGAGATAGGGAGGTAGTTAACCAGGATATCACCATGTTGTTACACATGTCCCAGAGTTTTTGTTTGGTCGGGGACAGGTACCATCAACAAAGGTTATCTTGTTCTTAGCTGACAGAGCTACTATTATATTCCTTTTCCAACCCCCAAATCCATTGCCCAAAAAAGGAACAAGGACAAGGGATATACCAGGAATATCGGAAGAGTGCACAAAAAGGGGACTTGTGGGATCAGGGGAGAAGCTATCACTGCTACTCATAGCTACTTCACAAAGAAACGAACAAGAGGATCGATAATGACATAGAAAGGGAGAATTGCTTCAAAGTCTTAACAAAAATTATACAACACACTAAGTTCTCACCAAAATCATACATGTAAGAGACCTTATTTGAGAAAGGAATGAGTTTACCCAACCTCTTCGCTATCGGAGAAGAACGACCTTCAAATCAGTCGTAACCCTAGCTCCGAGAGATACTGACCTAAGGTATGTAGTTTCGCCGGATCTAAGCTCAAGACGTCGGAAATCACCCAAAACGTTGAGTTGAGAAAACTGTCGGTAGAAACACCTTCTTCGTCTGAACGAAAACGTTGATTCACCAACCATAGGAGAAGAAGAAGTCAACGAAAAGGAACCGGAGTAAGATCGGACAAAAGAGCGAGATGAGATGTACCAGAATCTCCGCTCTGATACCATAAAAACATTATGAATCGAGTAGGAGAAGAGGAAAACTTCATTAGAGTTTCATCTCCCTAAGACAGAGAATTGAGGTCTGCATATCGTCTTGTTACATTAGAGAATGACCCGATGGGCCTTTCTAGATGCATATGCCCGTATTTATATGCTGGGCTCATGCTAACTGTAGCCAAACTTTTGTAGTAATGCAAATCAAAGAAAAGTCATACATGGTAAACTTAATTTAGTTCAAGTTGTGGCTAATACTCGTAATTTAGTTAAAAAGATTCAAGTTATATATGCTGAAAACGAGTTCTTCGTCACCTTCCTACAATGAGAAATTCTTTCAGTAAACTTGTACGTAAAATGTTTTGCTTGTAACTCATGACATTATCACATTCTCAAAATTGTCTTTTCTTTTTATTAACTGGGGAAGAGAGGGGTGAAGGGGTTTCATTGTTACGTGGAATATTGTAGTCTTGTGATTGTGGGATAAGGAAAAAGGAAAGAAACTAAGGCATGAAATCAGCCATCAAGGCCTTACAGATATTTGCCTAATTTTGAGTATGAAAAATGGCGTGGCCAACAGCCCAAAAAGTAATATTAGTGGCAACTGTAGTAGGTTGGGTCACAAGCTAACTCTTTTTTTTTTTTTTTGTCTAGCAATTGTGATTAATGAAGGAGAAAAAAACAGGGATTTCTTCAAAAAGTAGTGGAAAAAGGCTTGTGGTAGTTTGCATCGTGACAAATTTCTGGATTGGCGTTGCCCAGGCATCTTCTATCCTTTTAAAAAGAGGCTACTACATGGTTTTATGCATATTTAAATTTTTATTTTTTTATTTTCTGTGACATTGACATAAGTTGAGTTTAATGCAAAATATGATTCGTGAGAATGCTAGTAGCCTATTCCAATTTTATTTGAATTAAGGAGTAGTTATTTGTTTAAACGATTAATATGTTGGATGAAAAAAGTGTAAAAGGAAAAAGAATTAAAAAATTAAGCATATTTATTTATTTAATACCTTATAAACATATAGAATAGCAATAATTGTTAAATGAAATGTTAAAATACAAAAATAAATGCAGGATGTTTTCGGTGAAATGCGTCCTTGGGAATTTTGTTAAGCTTGTTGGTCCTCTACTGGTGCTTTTGTAGCGTTTCTAATTTTGTTGACAAACCAAAATTGGCGAGTTTTGTGGGGAAGCCGCTATGACATTGGGAAAGGAGCTACTGCCACACTCCTTACCACTTCTGATATCACTGCTTACCAACTCTTTTCAACTTGGGCTCTTTCATATGTTTTCCTGCTGTTGTAAAAAGGAAAATGATATTTTGATACATACCGGTTTTGGTCCATGAATTATAAGAAAATAAAGGAAGAATTCAGGACTATAAGTAATAATTAAACTAAAATCTTTGAACAATAAGGTATAAAGACTACTCCAAAGAATTAGAAAAAACGATGCCACAGGATTCGCAAGATTTGGGCATCAGTGTGAACAGATCCGTGACAGGAATTATTTTACAGACTTTGGTCTACCCAAGAATTTTTACGTTTTCCAACTTTTGTTGCTTGTTTCAAGTGGTTCATTTGCCTTTGCCTTTTGCCTTTTGCCTTTTCGAGGAAAATAGCATCATCATTAATAATGTGAGGACGCCATATTTCTCTAATGCATTAATGCATCAGCCACTATCAAATCTTGCCCCTTTGCTCTCGCCGCCTCTCTTTCACTGTCCAACAATAACAACTTTGTGTTTCTCAAGCCAGCATAATACATAGTTTATCTCCTGACCTCAGTCAAATTTCTATGATACACTTTTTTAATACGGGTAACTTTTTACACGTTAATTTTTAAAACTGTGTCTAATACTCCCTCCGGTCTAAATAAGTGATTTTTTTTGCATATTTTTACACATATTAAGAAATTCACCTTTTAACATTGATTAGCAACGAAATTGACCATATTAACCTTTATTATCCCACTTAAATACTCCTAACACATATTCCAACACTATTTACTCCAAGAGCAATGTAGGAAAAAATAAATAAATTTATTCTTAAATTCCTAAAAAATCACTTATTTTGGACCACAAAAAAACCCAGAAAATCGCTTATTTTGGACAGGAGGGAGTACACTATTTTTGCTCATCTGGTATCGCATGATTTACACCCAATAGAAGCGAGTGTGCATTAAATTTTTTGTGTATGGAGCTATAAATTAACGTCGTGTGTCCAGTTATTTTTATTTTCTTATTTTTTTTATCTACTTTTTCATCAAATTTTTTAATCAATCTTAAATTTATTTTTTAAAAACGTTTTTTTAGCCCCCATCTTCACCATTCATTCATCGATGTTCGGCATCATCCTCCATTGTCGCCACGAACATCACCTACCTCATCCGTGCACATCATAATTTTTTTTCATTTACGCCGTTCAAAAATAAAACCCATAACCTACAAAGGAAAAAAGCCACTACTTTGCCACCAATTCAATGAAACTCATTTCAAATTCTCTATCACAATTCCAATGTTCTAATTTTCAAGCGTTGCCAATGTAGCAAAGCTCAAAATCAGAGCTCTGAATGTAAAGGGATTAAGGAGTTAAATGAAGAGACTTCAAATAATGAGCACATGATTCAAAACGGAATTTTCCAACTTCAAATTATAACAATATTTTTTAGAGAAATAAAGCACCTACAAATAAATTTTGCCCACCAGGTCAACAAAATCTAGTTTTAAATTCGTACCAAAGTTGATAGCCATGTTGGATCGTTGGTTTTCGCCTTTTAAATTATTTGAGGAAGAAGAAACTTTGGGATTTTTGTTGCTTAGAGCCATTTTGAGAGATGAATTTTGGCTAAAATGGTGTCTTGGGTAGATTAAGAAGATGAAGGAGTTTTTCTATTTTTTTCTTTTTTTTAAGTAGACGGAGATTTTTAAATGTAATTTTGTTTTTTTCTTTTAAAAGTTAATGAGACGTGTCACGATATTCACAGTGTGTGACATACACTTGCGGGGAACAAAGTGATCAACCACCGAGCAGGTGTGTCTTAGACACACTTTTAAAAGGTTGCATGTGTAAAAGGTTGCCCGTATTAAAGGAGTGTGCCATAGGGATTTGACCTCAAGATCAGGGGGTAAACTATGTATTCTGCCTTCTCAAGCCATATTTTTGGCCCATATTTTGCTTGTAGTAAAGGTAAGAGAGGAAGAAGAAGATTGAAAATGAAGCTCTTTGTTATTAACCTTCAAAGAATGAGGAAAAATGAATAGTACTACAATCACTTAGTCGGTTATACTATTTATACAAATCAACTAGCTCTAAATTTTTACAACTAACTACAATTGGTATATAAGTAGCTGGGACCCACAGTACTTAACACTCTTCCTCAAGCTTAGGGATGAAATACATCTTTCATGCACAGCTTGCCTACAAGATACTCATGTTATGGCTTGCACAAACTCTTAGTTAATAGATCTGCCAGTTGTTCTGTTGTTCTGATTGCCATGTTTGAATTAAGCCGTGTACAATCTTTCCCCCACAAAATGACAATCAATATCAATGTGTTTGGTTCTTTCAAGAAATATGGGGTGAGCAACAATTTGTATAACGACTTTACTATCACAATGAAGTTGTATAGGCTGCTCTATATCAGTCCCCAATTCCTTGAAGAGTCTTGTTAGCCACACTACCTCTGCTACAGTAGAAGCCATACTTCAAAATTCAGCTTCAGCATAGCTTTTAGATACAGTTCCTTGTTTCTTGGACTTCCAAGATATAAGTGCTTCACCAAATTTTACTGCATAACCAGTCACTGACATCTTGGTCTCCACACAAGCACCCCAATCAGAGTCACAATATGCAACTAACTGCTTGCATGCTTTAGCAGGCATGAACAATCCAAGGCCAAGTGCAGCATTGATATACCTTACTACTCTTAAGGCAACTTCCATGTGAGACAGCTTAGGTGCATGCATGTATTGGTTGAGTACTTGAACCACAAAGGCAATGTCAGGCCTTGTCATGGTCAAGTACAACAGTCTGTCAACTAGCCTGTTATAACTTCCTTTTTCTTCAAGTTCCTTATCCACTGTAGTATTGGCATCTGGTATTTCCTTGTCAAATTCAATGGATGTGAGCTTATGATTGAATTCAAGAGGTGTGGTTGCTGGCTTACCTCCTGCTATACCAAGCTCTGACACAAGTCCAAGGGCATATTTTCTTTGACACATTACTATGCCTTCTTGAGATCTAGAGAACTCAATGCCAAGAAAGTATTTGAGTTCACCAAGGTCTTTCATCTTAAATCTCTCTTGCAATCTTTTCCTGGCATGTTTGATTAGTGCTAGTCTACTTCCAGCTACCAGGAGATCATCCACATAAACTAGGATAACAACCATTTATGAGTCTACTTTCTGTGTAAAAAGAGAGTAATCATTGTGAGATTGAACAAAGCCCATATCCACTAAAGCTTCAATTAATTTCAGACTCCATTGTCTAGGAGCTTGTTTCAACCCATACAATGGCTTATGGAGTTTGAATACCTGTTGATACTCCCTATGGCTTGAAAAGCCATCAGGAACATGCATGTACACTTCCTATAGAAGATCTCCTTGAAGGAAAGAATTATGGACATCCATCTGAAACACATACCAACCAGAAGCAGCAGCTAAGGCAACTATAGCTATGATAGTGGCCATTTTAGTCACTGGAGAAAAGGTTTTTGTATAGTCCAAACCTTCTTGTTGACTATAGCCTTTAGCTAACAGTCTGGCTTTGTACCTTTCCACTTTACCAGAAGATTTGTACTTGACTTTAAATACCTATTTGCAGCCTATAGGAACCTTCCCAGGGGGAAAAGAGACAATGGACCAAGTATTATTTTCTTCAAGAACAGTGATCTCAGCCTTCATAACCTCAACCCACTTAGGGTCTTGGTTGGCTTCTGCAAAGGACCTAGGTTCCACAATGGCTGAGAATGAAACTAAAGAAGATCTGTATCTAGATGACATATGGTCATATGCCACATGATTGTTCATAGGATAAGGACAAATTGACTTCTTTGGTGGAACTACATAGTTAGCTAGCCACACAGGTGGTTTAGTGAGTCTTGAAGACTTCCTACGTGGAATAGAAGGGGAAGATGGTTCACAAGCTGAAATGGTAGGAGACACTGGTGAGAAAAAATGAGAGTGACTGGGAGAGTGAGATGTTGAACTGGGGTCAGCAACATCAATATTGTTAAGAATTGGAGATCCTGCTGGTGAGGAAGTAGAATAAGGAACAAAAATTGACTGAGTTGGTTGTTCTACAAGCTCCAGTACATGGAACAAAGGTGATACACATGAAGACATATGTTTGAATGGAAACACTTCTTCTTTGGAGACAATGTCCCTATTGACAAAAAACCTTTTTGAGCACAAATCATAGAGAACATTACCCTTTTGTGATGATTAGTAGCCCATATGCTGCACAATAGGAATTGCTCTGGACAGAATTTATCACCTTTTCTCACCTGGGTAGCATAACACAGACGTCCAAAGACCCTCAAATGTTGCAGAGAAGGACTCCTTTGGAAGAGTTTGTCAAAGGGAGATTTTTCTTGTAGCATAATTGTATGCAATCTATTCAGAAGTTATAGTGCAGTAGAGACACACTCTCCCCAGAACCTGAGAGGCAAATGAGCTTGAAATTTGAGAGCTCTGGCCATATCAGAGATGGGCCTGTGTTTTCTTTCAACAGTTCCATTATGTTGAGGAGTATATATGCAAGAGGTTTGATGTATAATGCCCTAATTTTCAATAAGGTATGTAGTTGATCATTAAGAAATTCCATTCCACTGTCAGTTCTTAAGCATTTAAGCTTGCTATCAAACTGTGTGGATATTAGTGTTACAAAGTTTTTCAATACTTCAACAGTATATGACTTAGAGTGTGGTAAGAAAAGCCAAGTGTATTTTGAGTAATCATCTACCAAAGTTAAGAAATACCTTTTTTCATCATGAGTAGGTACTATATAAGGCCCCTAAACATCACTATGAACCATACCAAAAGAAGATTTAGAGTAAGAGGAGCTAACGGGAAAGGGTAGTCTTGATTGCTTGGCTATACGACACACAGTACAATGATGTTGGCTAAAATGTATGTCATGCAAAACTTTGACAGACCTCAAAATATTCAAGGGAGCATGACCTAACCTCTGATTCCATAAGGAGGATACATTACATGACTTATTATTTGCTAGGTTACTACCTTTATTGATGTCATCTAATATGGTATGTACAATTGATGTAGAAAGAGATACTAGTTAAGAAGAAGCTAATTGATTGAACACTTGTCTGTCATCTGCCTTGAGGATATACAAACCAAGTTCTTCCTTAAAAATCCCCAATACCTTCCCACTTGAGAGTTCCTGAAAGACACTGAAGTCAGGGTAAAATGCTGCAAGACATCTCAATTCCTTTGTGAGTTTAGACGCTGAGAGGAGATTGTACTTAAACTCTGGAATGTGAAGGATGTTCTGAAATTTCTTATTCTTGAAGAAAGAGTAGATACCAACATGAGTGATAGACACATGTTCTCCAGTTGGTAAGTGAACCATACTCCTAGCATCTTTTGATATTTCATCTTAGGTCTCTAGCAGATTCAAACTATTGTGGCACATGTGTCTACTATCCAATTATTATGCACTAAATTGGTCATGAATACATGTACAGTACATGTTGGCCCTACAACAATAACATTGGCTGCAGGTTCAACCTCATTGTCCTTGTTCAACCGATGCAGAATTTGCTGGTATTGTTCCTGAGTGAAAACGTGAGCTGGAGCTGGAGTAGTTGTCAGATGATGTTCCTGTCATTGTGGCTCTGAAATAACCGAATTAACAACACTATTGGATTGAGAATGTGTAGCTCCCCCTCTTCTCTTATTCTTGAAATCAGATGGATAACCATGAAGCTTGAAGCAATTCTCTCTGGTGTGACCCTTGTATTTGAAATAATCACACCAGACTGCAGTTTTACAAGCTTTGTTCCTAGGTTTGTAATTTGCATTTGAGTTGTTTGAACTGATATTAGACTGTCCTCACAATTGTAACCTCTAGTATACATCTTGTTACTCATCATTGCAACTTCATTTCTTTCAACATATACACCTTTTCCACTAATCTTCCGACTTTCTACATTTACTATCATAGCATAAGCCTGATTTAGATTTGGTAAGGGTCAAGTCATAAGCACTTGATTCTTTGCATTCTCATAGGATTCATTTAATCCAGTGAGGAACTGATATAGCTTCTGTATATGGTAATGTTCTACATGTTTCCTTTATTTAGCACAGCCACGAGAGGGTGGTGGTGTTAGTGTTTCATACTCATCCCAGAGTTCTCTCAGTTTAGTATAGTATACTAATATAGAGGATATGCCTTGAATCGATGTAGCAATTTCTTTGTGCAAATAACAAGCCCTAGATGCATTATCCTAATCAAATCTCTCCTTGAGGTCTTCCCATATAGTGTGTGCATCAGAGGCATAGATCACAGAGCCGATAAAACTAGGTGAAACTGTGTTCATTATCCAAGAAAGTATAATAGCATCGCATCTATCCCACAATTCATGCAAACTAGAATCATATCTAGTCTTTCTACAAGTGCATAGACTAAAGCCTAATTTGTTTTTACCATGCAAAACAATTTCCATAGATCTAATCCAAATTTAATATAATTTTCTGAACCTTGAAGTTGAATAGACGTAAGTACAGAACCTTGAGTATCGGAAGGATAAATGTAAAGAGGATGATTGTGATCAATCAACTCTGTAGTTGGCGTAGACAGTGAAGCCGCAAATGGAGAATCACCAGCTTCTGCATTGATCGCCAGTGTGGCAGAGACAAATTGCTTCTGAGAGATAAACTTTCAATATGTTGATTTCTTACGAAATTAGTCTCGATCCGGCCGAGATTCAACCACAAACTGAGAATTCCCAAACCCTAGAATGAGTGAGAAGTCTTCTGTGTTGAAGAAATAGCTTGATCGATCGATGAGATCGAAAAACTACCAATGCAATCGAATTACTTCAGTTCTATTACAATCGAGCTTAGAGAAATGAGCATTGGGCTTTGATACCATGTTGAGAAGCTCTAGCTATGGAAGAACTGAAAAGAAGGTAAGAGAGGAAGAAGAAGAATGGAAATGAAACTCTTTATTATTAACCTTCAAAGACAGAAAAAATGAATAGTAGTACAATCACTTAGTCGGTTATACTATTTATATAAATCAACTAACTATAAGTAATTACAACTAACTACAATTGTTGGCAATCTGGATTGTTTTGCAGATCAGAATGACAGAAGTAATATAAATTTGATTACATACTCTTCAGAAGTTATTTTGCCTTATTTAGTATATAAATTCAATTGTTTCCTTATTGTCCTTAACAATGAAAAAGTCAATACTCCCTGTGATTTATGTAAACCTATTTCTTTTTTGATTTGTTCTAAAAAAATGACCCGTTTCTAAATTTGGAAATAATTTAGCTTAAACTTCTAATTCTACCCTTAACGAGAAGTTTTTATAATCATACAAATACTCTGACATGTTTACCACCATAAATTTCAAAAGAATTATAGTCATATAAATATTCTGACTTGTTTAGGACCACAAATTTCAAAGGTCTTCATTTGTTTCTTAAAAAACCGTGCCTAGTCAATCATGTTCACATAAATTGTAACGGTAGTAATATTTTATAGCGAATTAGGTTGATCGATTTGACAAGATGCAGAGGAGTTTTTGTTAGAAGAAACTTATTCACGAATTAAAATATTATTTTAATCACCAAGAATTGTAGTGGACTTTAGTGTAAAATGCATTATTCTTTCAAAATGGTAAACCACATCATAATTTTTTGGCCAAGCTTCTCTAAGGTCAAAGGTATTTTTTCCTAAAAAATATTTCCCTCAAAATTGAAGTATTTAGCCAAACTTTTAGGAGGAAAAATATATACTTTTGAGTTGAAGTATAAGGTGCATTGAAAACTAAAAAAGAAATTCTCCCGAAAAACAGAAGTAAAAGATGTTTGTAATTTTTCGCTTGGTAAAAATACTCTTAACAGAAAATTATATATACTAAATTTTAGACAAGAGTGAGTTGCTCTAGTGGTGAGCACCCTCCACTTCCAACCAAGAAGTTGTGAGTTCGAGTCACCCCAAGAGCAAGGTGGGGAGTTCTTGGTGGGAGGGAGGTGAGAGTCTAACGGAAACACCCTCTCTACCCCAAGGTAGGGGTAAGATCTGCGTACACACTACACTCCCCAGACCCCACTAGTGGGATTATACTAGTTGTTGTTATTATTGTTACGCATTTGACCTAATATTTAACTATTCTAGACGCTCTTCTCCTAATGTATAACTATTTCTATTTATTTTTAGGATAGATTTCTAATGAGTTTTGGGGTAAATACTTTTATATTTGCTGAAATATTTTAATATGTTTAAACCACGAATGAATAAAGTATTTTATTTTTATATTTTACTTAATAAAAATAAAAACCTTAATGATAATCTCTTGTAATAGTATTTAGAATTATGTATCTACGTCTATAATTGTTTACCTCGAAAATGGTGTTAACAATTATATTTGATTTATGGTTCTAAAAATATGTGGTTTATTCTAATACTAGTTAATAATCAAGGAACAATAAGTGTGAGTAATAAGAATGTAATAGCCAAACCAATGTTGTCAGAGGACTGGGGGCCTCGTGCTCGATAGACTCGGGGGTCTCGAGGTCGGTCGATAGCAGTAAATAAATGAAGAACAATAAAGCTGAAGAATAATGTTGAGCACGTTAAACAAGAAAAATAGAGTAGAATGTTATATTGCAGTGAATGATGTCTTTACAAAATGATTAGGGTCCCCTTTATATAGGATGGGAAAACCCTAACATCGTACATTTCTAATAATGACAAAGAATATTATTGGTACAGTTGTATGACAAATCCTATCCGTCCTAACCACGTGTCCTTGTGAATTTCCCGCTTTACCTTGACTGCCATCGATTTTGCACTGCCTCGAGGTAGGCCATGTCTAGCCTTCGATGCACTCTCTCGAGGTATACATTCTGGGGTCGGGCTCGATCCTTACTTCGAAACTTCCGAGCTCGGGATCGGCGTAGCAGAACTTTGAAATTGGACATCCCCGATTTCAGTCGTATATAGATAGTCCCCGCGTTTCTTAGAATGGAATGATAAGAAACAAACTTTAATTCTTGACCCTTCGATATCCCCACCATGATGTCAGCCACATGAGGTCAGCGATTGGTGTGACGAAAAGGTCGTGCAGAGGTCATGTCGGCACAGTTCTAAAAAAACCCACAAATCGATAACAGTTATTGGCCGCCCTTTTAACTTCTCCAACACGCTTAGATGACCCCTATAAATACTCCAGTCCTTCACTTTTTATACTTTTACTTTCTACAACATCTTCAAATCCTAACTAACCTTTCTCTGCATTCATTCATTTGCGTTCATCTCTTAACCAATTTCTTCTTCATATTATGAAATTCACCACCAACATGGCAAAAACTTCTAAGACAATTCCTCAAAAAGACAAAGCCCCATTCATCATCACGCTCGTCTAAGAGAAAAACGGTAGTACCTCCTCGTGTTTAGGAGTGTACCCTTGGGACTTGTGAAACATATTTTGATTTCAAGGTCGAAAAACCTTCCCCGAGTGCAGGACGATGTGAACCCGTGTCTTGATATATCAGTCTGATAACCGAAACCGGAAAAGTGAAGGTTGATTGTCGTTGGGGTATGCGGTACAAGTGGAGATCCCTTAACCTGAAGAGGAAATAACCACTCACAAAGTCGGTTTCCTTAGCGTATACACATACCCATTCACCTTAAGTCCCGTACAACCCTCTTTGCCACCGATAGATCTAGTGATCCTCGATTTTTGTAGACAATATCGGGTGACGCTCGGCCAAATCTATCCCTCCTTCTGGCGAATCTTTTACCTAATTAGGTATTTTTTGAACATGGTCGAGGGGATGCCTTTCACCCTCGATCATCTGATTAGACGGTACAACCCTCGTCTCTATCGAGGTGTCCTGATTAAAATACAACGTCGATCTTCGAAGTCTTTCTTCACTAATATCGACGAAGATAAGGACCGAGAGTGGATGAGTCGCTTCGTTCGAGTCAGGACCTCTGACCTGATTCCTGCTGAGAAGATGCTATTCCCCGAGGAATGGAATATGAACCGTAAGTGTTGACTCATCGAACATGTTTCATTAATTGTTTTTTCCTTCCCTTTGAACTAACTCCCTTCCAATGATGCAGCCATCGAGTGGTACCCTGGTGCGGTCAAAGACCTCTCGGGCTGGGTTCGACAACTAGATTCCACCTACACATATGTTGAGCGCGTCTGGCGCGACTTGGCCAGAGGCCAATGGGAGGCCAAAAACCATGTTGAGTTTTTATTACTATCGTATTTGAATTCCTTAGTGAAAATATCTCTTGGTAGCACGATTAGCCTTTTGTGCTTATGTAGGCCTTGGAGAAGCCGTTTCAATGAGGTTGCCCCCACCTGGCGAAGTAGATACCCCAAAACTTGCTTAGGATAAGAAGAGGAAAAAGGAGACGTCGGTGGAATCCCTAAAACCAAAAAAGGCCAAGGCTCGAAAGTCTAAGGACGATACAGTGGCTTTAACACCGGAAGCTGCCGAGAGCCTTCGTGCCGAGGACGAGAAGGATGATCGCTGCCCGTTAGTGATCGAAGGAAGAGGAAGCGTTGATGCTCTAGAGGCCGCCGAGCCGAAGACTGCTACACCAAAGACTACCGATGCAGTTGAACCTCGAGTTGAGGAGGTTCCTGAAGGGAGCTCAGGCAAAGTCCTCGAGTCGACTGATAACTAGGGCATGCCTTGTGCTGAAAAGTACTCGGTTGAAGAGCCCGAAGAAACTAATCCCGAAGCTCCTCGAAGGAAGGAGAAAGCCCCGATTGATCCACTCGGGGTGATCGATGTGGGTGACTCCCCTAAAGGCCCATCCTTTTCTGATGGGAAGATACGAGATGCTCAGGACATGAAGACTCCTGAAGCGGGGGAACCCCTCGGGGAGAACGATATCTTCAAAGAGTGCCTTGCCGGGCTTGGGGAGGGCCCTGACCTCGATGCCTCGTTTATCTTTGAAGAGGTTGATAAGCTTCAAAAGCAGGTATACTTTGTCCTTTGAAAACTATGTTTGGGATTTGATTTGTTCCTTTCTAACTTCCTTTCTTCGTGACCAGGCTGTGATGTTCTACGATCAGGCTTTCTCCAAATCTCGGGATGAGCTTTCCCGGTGTGAAGAAGATCTTAGGAGGCTTATGCTGGAACATGATGACCTCAAGGCCCGTTATGTCAGAAAAAAGGGGAACTTAACAACCTTCGAGTCCGTTCGGACAAGGCATCTCTAGAACGAGCCGATTTTATCGAGTAGGTAACATAGTCTTTGTGGACTTTTTTTACACTTACTCATTTTAGTGTTTAATGTCTCAATTCAATTCTTGCAGCTCAAGCAGAAAGATGACCTGGTGGGGAAACTTCGGGAGGAGCTTAGGGTCAAAGATACTGAGATCCTTGGATTAAAGCAGTGCATGGATGAGGTAGCCCCCGAGAAGGACACTCTTCGAGATAAACTGACCTCGAATGAGCACCAACTTCAAGGTGCAAAGGGAGAAAGCTGCAAATATAAGTAGCTACATGCTGAATCGGCTGCCGAGTTGTCCAAAATCAAGTCCGAAGCTGATGCACTTATGTCCTCGTATTGGACTGTTGTTGTTGTTGCAAATGCTAGGGCTAAGAAAGTATTTGCTAAAGCCGAGCTCAGGCTAACTCTTTCCCTTGACCATGCTTGATTGGAATCTCGGAGGCAGGCTCTCGAGGAGAGACATCCCAAAGGTTTTGATCTTTCTGTTGAGATCGAGAAAGTGAAGGCCTTAGAAGAAACATTGGATGCACTGATCACTCACGACGAGGATTTTGTTAGGGGCTCGGAGAGTGATGAAGACGAAGATGAAGTCCCCGAGGGGGAAGAGGCCGCCGATGATCAAGGTGCCGAGGGTCAAGTCGTCGAGAGTTTAACTCGTGAGGGAACTTCCTCCGATCGAGTGACCCCGACAGAAGATTAGGCTTCTATTATTTTCCTTGTTTTGTCTAAGGGATCCATGTGGGAGCTTTGCAAATATATTTTTGTGAACACCATTTGGATAAGGATATTTTTGTTTCATTATTCTTCATTAATTCCTATCTTTCCTTTACTTTTGAAATGAGATTTGATGCTTGTTGACGATCAGTCCGATGTGTTGGACTTAGAATATAAAACCCTTAGGTTTTTGTGCTTTGATCGATGACCGATAATAAGTTACCACTTAGTGTCTGATCTTCGAGCTAAGCTTTAGCTTGTGACTTTCGAGTCCGAACTTAGGTGAGGTCTCGAGCACATTGTGCTTTGGCCTTTAAGTTCTTTAGGTATCGACCCTTAGGCTTTAAAACATCGTCCCTTAGGCTCTTTTCAAGTTGTCCCTTAGGATCTTTATATTGGCCCTTAGGCTCTTACATATCGGCCCTTAGTCTCTTACAAATTGGCCCTTAGGCTCTTTTTAGATTAGGTCAATTCGACCTCTAAAATGGCTACAATATTCCCCCATTATGGCTAAAGACTTTTAAAAAATTTGTTATGCATTGGAATGTTTTTATATCCGTCCGACTTTTCGACGGTTCAATTGATAGGAACCTCGATTACAAGTCGATGTGCGACGATAATTGAGTACCTCGTGAGGTTCTCTCGAAGGCTGATTTTTTTGAAGACTTTACATTATTCGGAGCTGATATTATTGAAGCCCCTTTGCTCATGCCAAGGGTAACCGGATTTAACCATTTTTTTTTTCCGAAGTTTGTGAAGGCCTTTAGTTTTATGGCGGAAGTCGGACGTCTCCGAACCGCATTATTTTGGTCGTAGCCTTTTCATATGATAGTAGTCTTTATATTTGGCCGTAGCCTTTAGTCTCCGAGTGAGATGGCGTCGGCCTTAATATCGAGGGTATGCCTTTTTAAGGGTTTTATGAGTTCGAGTATATAGCCTTGGCCTTATTATCGGGGGTGCCTTTTTTTAAGGTCTTATAAGTTCGGATATGCCTCATTGAGGTCATATAAGTTTGGATATGCCTCATTGAGGTCTTATAAGTTTGAGTATGCCTTATTGAGGTCTTACGAGTTCGAGTGTTTGATGACTCGATATGTTGACTATCAAATACAGTCCCTGAGTGTTCGGGTGTATTTGGACCTTGAGTCATTTAATGAAAATAGTAGACTTCTTTGAGGCACAAAGTGTTTTGATATAATAAGAATGCTTCTTCAAATGTTTGATACATGCGTACATGTTTTTGTCATCGGGGGCTCGACTATTCTACATGGACACGGTTCATTTGACCATTTGGCCCATTACAAGATTCCCCTATCGAGGCCCTCTTCGGCATAACTTGCTTTCTTCGAAAAGTCAACCTCCGAGGGTGATGCCCCCCCAGTATTCGAGGTTGATTAAAAAAGAAGCCTTGAATACTTGTTGAACTTTCGTTAGGTAGCATATAGATGTTTCCTCATTAAAACCCTTACCAGTAAAACCCATTTTGGGATAAAAGCCGATCTAAGGGAAAAAGAGTGCAACGCATGCTTTAAAACCCAAGGTCTTCGAGCTGAAGGGTGCTTCGATTCCTCCAATCGAACACCTACAACAAGTTAGTATGAAATATAAATGAAAAAGGAGAAGGTTATACCTTAGCAATAATAGCGTTTGAGCAGTGATATATTCCAATTGTTTGGTAATTGCTCGCATTCCATAGTGCTAAGCTTGTAGGATCCTTTGCCTACTATTCCGAGGACACGGTACGGTCCTTCCCAACTAGGGCCTAGCTTCCCTTAATTTGGGTTTCGAGTGTGGAGGGTGACTTTCCTTAGAACCAAGTCCCCGACTATGAAGTATTGAAGGTTTGTTCTTCTGTTGTAGAACCTTTCGATCCTTTGTTTTTGAGCGGCTATTCGAACCAGTGCGGCCTCACGCTTTTCATATAGTATCTCGATGGAGGTGTTCATGGCCTTGTTGTTTGAGTCCTCGGTGGCATGCTGAAATATGACGCTCGGTTCCCCGATCTTGACTGGTACCAATGCCTCAGACCCATAAACCAAAGAGAACGGGGTCTCCTATGTGCTCAACTTCAAAGTTGTTCGATACGCCCATAGTACTTTGGGCAGCACTTATCTCCATTTCCCCTTCGCATTCTCCAACCTCTCCTTTAGGTTTTGAATGATAGTTTTGTTTGTGGACTCGGCGTTGATAGGATCCTTTTGATTTTATGATCCTCGAGGAATTTTGTTACCTTGCTGCCGATGAACTGCTTCACATTATCACATGTAATCTCGGAGGGGATCCCGAATCGGCATATGATGTGGTCCCATATGAAGTCGATTACTTCTTTTTCTCTTATCTTCTCGAAGGCTTGCGCTTCTACCCATTTTGAGAAGTAGTCAGTTATAAATAAAATGAATCTAGCTTTACCTGGCGCCATTGGTAGGGGGACGACGATGTCCATCCCCCATTACATGAATGGCCACAGGGATGAGATCGAGTGTAGTTGTTCACCAGGTTGATTAATCATCGGTGCAAATCTCTAGCATTTGTCACATCTTCGAACAAACTCCTTGGTGTCTCTTTCCATGCTATCCCAATAATAACCCGCTCTGATTACCTTTCGAACTAAGTAATAGGCACCAGAGTGGTTTCCACAAGTGCCTTCGTGGATTTCTTCTAACACATAATCGGTGTCCCCCGGTCCCAAGCATAGTGCTAGTGGTCCGTCGATGGTCCTTCTATACAATGTTCCATTTTCATCGAGTGAAAATGGGGTTGCTTTGGCTCGAAGGCCCCTCGATTCTTTTGGGTCCGTGGGGAGCTTCCCATGTTTCAAGTAGTCGATGTACTTGTCCTCCAATCCCATGTCAGACTCGTTGAGTTGATTTCTGCATGGCCCTCTTCGATCACCGACTTTGATAGTTGCACGACAGTTCCCGGGACTATGTCATCTTTTTCAACAGATGAACCAAAGTTTGCGAGTGCATCAGCCTCGCTATTCTGTTTTCGAGGTATATGGATGAGGGTCCACTCTTTGAAGCGGTGCAATGTCACTTGAAGCTTTTCTAAGTATCTTTGCATCCTATCTTCCTGAACCTCGAAGTTCCCATTTACTTAGTTTACAACCAAGAGAGAGTCACATTTTTCTTCGATGACCTATTCTCCTAGGCCTTTGGCTAGTTCGAGACCTGCAATCATGGCCTTATACTTGGCCTCATTGTTAGTCAATTTTGAAGTTTTTATGGATTGTCTAATTATGCATCTCGTAGGTGGTTTTAAAATTATACCGAGCTTGGACCCTTTCACGTTCGAGGCACCGTCATTGAAGAGGGTCCATACCCCCAATGATGTGCCCATTTTTAACAAAAGCTCTTTTTCTACTTCGGGCACGAGGGCAGGCGTAAAATCGGCCACGAAGTCCGCCAAAATTTGAGACTTGATAGTCGTTCGGGGTTGATACTCGATATCATACCCTCCAAGTTCGATGACCCATTTGGCAAATCGGCCCGTTAATTCGGGCTTATGCAAGATTTTTCGGAGAGGATATGTAGTTAATACACATACAGGATGACATTGAAAATAAGCTTTCAATTTCCTAGATGCACTTACTAATGCAAGAGCTAGTTTTTCTAAGTGCGGATACCTGGTTTCAGCATCTCCTAGGGTCCGACTTATGTAATATACGAGTAATTGTGTACCTTGTTCTTATCGAACCAACACACCACTTACCGCTACTTCGAACATGGCCAAATATAAGTATAGTGTTTCGTCCTCCTTCGGGTATGGAGCAAAGGGGGCTCAAGAGATACCGTTTTAATCCCTCCAAGGCTTGTTGACATTCTGGAGTCCATTCGAAGTTGTTCCTCTTCTTGAGTAGGGAGAAGAAATGATGACTCCGATCCGAAGACCTCGAGATGAATCGACCTAAAGCTGTTATTCGCCCGGTGAGCCGCTACACGGCTTTCATATTTTTCACCACAGTGATCTCCTTGATGGCTTTGATTTTGTCGGGGTTGATCTCGATCCCCCTGTTCGACACCATGAAGCCCAAAATTTGCCCGATCCGACTCCGAAAGCACATTTTTTGGGGTTGAGCTTCATGTTTTACCTTCTTAGGATATCGAACGTCTCCTGCAAATGAGTCAAATGGTCCTCTGCGCGCAGGGACTTAAATAGCATGTCACCAATGTAAACTTCCATAGACTTGCCTATTTTATGTTCGAACATCTTATTAACTAGGCGTTGATATGTAGCTCCTGCATTTTTTAGCCTAAATGGAATTACATTATAGCAATATGTACCATACTTCGTGATGAACGAAGTCTTTTCCTGGTCCTCCGGGTTCATTTGAATTTTATTGTACCCGGAGTAGGCGTCAAGAAAAGTAAGGATCTCATGGTCGGTCGTAGAATCGATCAAACGATCGATTTTGGGAAATGTGAATGATCTTTAGGGTATGCCTTATTCAAATCTTTGTAATCTACACACATTTTCAGTTTATTTCCCTTTTTAGGGACTACTATTACGTTAGCTAGCCATTCGGGGTATTTTACCTCCCTGATGGATCCCATTTTGAGAAATTTTGTTACCTCATCTTTGATGAATGCATGCTTTATGTCGGACTGAGGTCTCCTTTTTTGATTTACCGATTTGAACCTGGGGTCGACACTTAGTCGATGGGTGGTTATCTCCGGTGGGATCGCTGTCGTATCTAAATGGGACCAAGCGAAGAAATCAATGTTATCAATAAGAAATTGAAGGAGTTTTTCCCTGAGTTAGGGGGTTAATCCCGATCCTAGGTATACCTTTCGTTTTTGAAGATGCTCGGTCAATACCGCCTGTTCGAGCTCTTCGACTGTGGACTTCGTTGCATCTGACTCCTCGGGGGAAACGAAGGATCGAGGGGTGAGGAAATCTTCGTCTTCATCCTCGACCACCTGTTCACCAATCACCTGTCCCTCGGGTTCATCCGAGGGTATAGTCTGTGGTTGCTATTTGGCTACCTGCTTGTCTTTTGAATTTTCCGAGGTGGATGGTGTCGATATTGGTGCCAAGTCGTGCACCGCGAACATCTCCTTAGCTGCATGCTTCTCTCCATACACCGTTTTTACTCCATCCTTTGTTGGGAACTTCATCATTTGATGAAAAGTTGATGGCACTGCCCTCATGCTATGTATCCATGGCCTTCCAAGTAAGGCATTGTACCTCATGTCACATTTGATGACCTGAAACTTGATGTTTTGTATTATTCCGGCCACGTTGACTGGGAGGACGATCTCCCTCTTCGTTGTTTCACTCGCCATGTTGAATCCATTCAGGACTCGAGAGGCGGGTATGATTTGGTCGAGCAACCCGAGCTGCTCCACGACCCTCAACCTGATTATATTGGCCGAACTACTTGGATCCACGGGCACATGTTTAACTTGAAATTTATTTAAAAGGAAAGAAATTACAAGTGCGTCATTATGAGGCTGAGATAAGGCCTTGATGTCTTCCTCGCTGAATGTAAGAGTGTCCTCGGGTATATAGTCCCGAGTCCGCTTTTCTCTTGTGATGGATACTTTTGTTCGCTTGAATATGGGTCCCTGTGGGACGTCGACTCTTCCAATGATCATGTGAATGACATGTTGGGGATCTTCTAGTTCATTCTTCCTATTTTCATCTTTCTCTCTCGAAAATGGTTCTTGGCCCGGTCACTGAGAAATTCTCGAAGGTGCCCTTTGTTGAACAGTCGGGCTACCTCCTCTCGAAGCTGTCTGCAGTCCTCGGTCCTATGACCATGAGTACCGTGATATTTACACATCACGTTGGGATTCCTCTGAGAAGGATCGGTCTGTATGGGCTTGGTCCACCTTGTGTCTCTGATCTTGTCGATGACTGATACGATGTCTGAGGCATCAATGTTGAAGTTGTACTCTGACAATTGGGGTGCCTCCATTGGTCTCGAGTGCTTGTCAAACCCGGATTTGGTCATGAGTCCCCAAGAATTTTGGCCTCGATCCGCCCTTCGATCATTTCAAGGTATATTACGCCTCGAAGTGTTTCTTCGGTCTTCGACATATGGTTGATATCTCTCCTTGTTTGGTCTCGACTCCCTTTCAGCACTTCTTGATTTCTTTGTTAGTAGCCTGCTTGGATATACTAAGCCTGAGGGGGCTCCCAATTGGTCGTCCTCCAACCTGATTTTTGATTGGTACATGTTGTGCACATCCGCCCAAGTTATGGCGGGATACTCGATCAAATTATGTTTCAGCTGCTTCGAAGCTATTGAGCTCCGTTCATTCAGTCGCTGGGTGAAGGCTTGCATGGCCCAATCATCAGAGATGGGTGGCAGTTCCATTCGCCCCATCTGGAAACGGGATACGAACTCCCTTAGCATCTCGTTCTCTCTTTGTTTGATTTTGAACACATCGGACTTCCTCGTAGCAACTTTTATGGAACCAGCATGTGCCTTTACAAAAGAGTTTGCCAACATGGAAAGCGAATCAATAGAGTTCGGGGGGAGGTTATGATACCACACCATGGCCCCCTTTGACAAAGTTTCTCCAAATTTCTACAACAGGACAAACTTGATCTCGTCGTCCTTTAAAAAAAATTTCCTTTTATACCACAAGTGTATGTTGTGATATACTCGTTGGGATCTGTGGTCCCATTGTACTTTGGGATATCGGGCATCCTGATCTTCTTCGAAATGGACTTCAGAGCCGCACTTGATGGAAATGGTTTTTGCAAGAACTTCTTCGAATCCACTTCCTTCAAAATCGGGGGTGCTCCCCGAATCTGGTCGACTCTCGAGTTGTAGGTTTCTAATTTTTTATCGCTGTCCTCTATCTTCTTTACTCCTGACTCGATTCTCTTGGTGAGCTCCCTGAGCATTCTCATGATAGTGGGTCTGTTCTTGACCCATTATTGCTTGATCTTTCTGGTGTTGGCTCAACTCGAGGAGCTGTTTCCAGTCCTGCTATGCTCAGAGTCTTTTGTTGACTCTGTAACTGAGCAATAGCAACTTGTTGTGCATGCAACATCTCAAAAATGACTTGTAGGCTGACTTCATCTCGAGCTTGTGTTCTTTGTGCGTCGGGTTGGACCCCTCCGCGTATGCTCCCTTCAATAGCAGTGCCCAAATTCACGTGCACATCAATATGAAAACCAACGTCGTCTGGGATAGCAGCTGGTGCTACCCCAGGGGTGAGCGGTGGTACATCGACCCTTGAAGTTGCCGCACTGTTTTCCCCAAGGAATCCAACGTCGTTGTTTCTGTGCTCGGATGCGTTTGCAGTGTTAGACATATTTTGACCTGAAATCAAAGAATCTTTGGACAAGAAAAAGTGTGAAGAATAACTTGTGTTATCAGAAAACTAGCACCAAAATAATAACTATTATCTTTAGCACCATGGTGGGCGCCAAACTGTTTACCTCGAAAATGGTGTTAACAATTATATTTGATTTGTGGTTCTAAAAATATGTGATTTATTCTAATACTAGTTAATAATCAAGAAACAATAAGTGTGAGTAAGAAGAATGTAATAGCCAAACCAATGTTGTTAGAGGAGTGGGGGCCTCGAGCTCGATAGCCTCGGGGGTCTCGAGGTCGGTCGATAGCAGTAAATAAATGAAGAACAATAAATGAAGAACAATAAAGCTGAAGAATAATGTTGAGCACGTTAAACGAGAAAAGCATAGTAGAATGTTCTATTGCAGTGAATGATGTCGTTACAAAATGATTAGGGTCCCCTTTATATAGAAGGGGAAAACCCTAACATGGTACATCTCTAATAATGACAAAGAATATTATTGGTAGAGCTGTATAACGGCCTAGTACGGATGTATACTATCTCTGACAAATCCTATCCATCCTAACCACGTGTTCTTGGGAATTTCTCGCTTTTCCTTGATTGCCATCGATTTTGCACTGCCTCGAGGTAGGCCGTGTCGGGCATTCGATGCACTCTCTCGAGGTATACACTCTGGGGTCGGGCTCGATCCTTACTTCGAACCTTCCGAGCTCGGGCTCGGTGTAGCAAAACTTCGAAATCGGACTTTTCCGATTTCGACCGTATACAATAATATTAACTATTAAGTTTCAAAAATATTTTTCAAATTAATTAACTACACAACAAAAAATTCCAAAAGCACTATATAAACTAATTTTAGAAGTTTGACTAAACCCTAAAAAAAGAGTTTGCTAAACCGGTTAGGATTGTCTACCCCGTGTTTGACCAATTTACATTCAATTTACCTTCATCCGAGATAATGACAATCAGATCACAATCAACAATTTTCTCTTCTCATCCCTCCTTAATTTGGTTGAAACCAACTCAATTTTATTAGTCATATTCTATATTCGTTTTTTATTGCTTGCAGTGTGCTATTTTATTTTCTGGTCATCCAATTTTGTTTCGTGATATCCGATTAATATTAAAAATAAAATCAATAGTCCTAGTTCGATTGCTCGACTTTCTTTTGTCTGCTTGGTAATCGTTGATTAATTTCAAACTGACTTAAAGTTACAACTGCTGATTCAATTATCAGATATTAATCTTTTTGTTATAATATTGTTTACCTCGAAATACGAGTAACAATTAAACTTGTAATGTGGTTAGAAGGATATGTGATCTGATTCAATGTCAAGTGATAAATGACTAAATAAATAAATAAATTAAACGATTAAGATAAATCAAACCAGTGTCGTTGTTGATTGTCGACCTCGATTTGGAACGGGCTCGAGATCAATCGTTAAGAACAATAAGAACAGTAAGAACAATAGTTGAATGTAAGCAAGTAAAAGAGCAGCGTATCGTTATTTCTCAGTAAAAAATGTATGATGGTTACAAATGAACATGGTTCCTCTTTATATAGTAAAAGAATCCTAAATAAGGTATAACTCTAATTACGGAAATAAAATCCATGATTGATGTTAATAACCGTTGGTGGTTCCGTCACTCCCGAGAATCCCGCTGAGATCTGTGGTCGATCGCTGATATCTCGCTATTCTGTTGCTTGATGTCGGTCATACTCGATCTCGATCCTTCAATCTTCGTGTCACCGAGCTCGAGCTCGCTTCAATATGGGTTTAATCTCGAGGCAGACCTTCGAGCCCATAAAATCGGGCATCCTCGATTTTAGCCGTATACAGATAGTCCCCGCGTTTCTTAGAATGAAATGATAAGAAACGACTTGAACCTCGATTCCCTTTCATAACGATCGTTACGTCGTCTTCATGACGTAAGCGGTGGATGTGACTGAAACGTCCTGTCGGTTCGGTTCCTCAAATCATCAATGCATGTCAGTCGTTGGTCGGCCACTAGTGCCACTAGACCGTTGCCACAAGCCTATAAATACCACCTCCTTTGTTGATTCAAACTTTACTTTGCTTTGATTAAAAACTCTCAACTTTCTAATCCTTCTTATCTCCCTTTTATCGCCACCGGTTACGCCACCGTTGTTCTTACCGGAGCCACCAATGTTACACCTTTCTTCTACTTTCTTCACATATACAAATGGGAAAAACCTCCAAAATTGTGCCGCAAAAAGAAAAGGCTTCATCTTCCTCCTCCCGGCCGGCCGGTGACAAAATGTCGGTGGAGCCGACTCCCCATGAGCATTTTCCGGACCCATGCGTTCTGAAATCCGACTTCAAAGTCGAGAACCCCTCATCGATAGCGGGCCGATGCGAACATGTGTTCGATTACGAAGAGTCGCATCGAGGCTATAAAGAAAGACTGCAAATGGGGTTTTGAGGTAGCGGTGTGCATTCCTACCCCTGAAGAGAGCATCACCACACACGTGAAGGGATTCTTAAGTGTTTACACTTACCCCTTCACACTGGGTCCCGTTGACTCCGTGATTTTTGACTTTTGCAGAAGGTACGAAGTCACCCTCGATTAGATCCACCCTTCACTATGGCGTATAGTGATCATGCTGCGCTTTTTCTCCAACGAGACCGGGGGGTTGGAGTTCACTCTGAACCACCTTATACGGTTGTACCAACCTCAACTTTATCGAGCGCTAATCAAGCTTCAATGTCGAGTGACAAATACTTTATTCTCGAGCATCAACGAGGATAAAGATCGAGGTTGGATTAGCCGATTCATATGGGTGAGGACCTGTGATATAATACCGAAGAAAAAGATGCCATTCCTTGAGGAATGGAACCTCGATCGTAAGTGAATCTTTATATCTCGATTTTTGTGTTTCTTTTGATTTTGCCTAACATTTCTCTTGAATCATGCAGCCGTCTCTTGGATGCCTCAAGCGGTGCCCAATTTCAAAGATTGGAACCAAAAGTTTGCCTCCGCTTCTACTCGCGTTGATTGAGCATGGCGGGATCTTGCAAAGGGCAGGTGGGAGGCCAAGAATCATGGTAAAGGTCTTTCCTTTCTGTATTCTAAAGCAACTTCATACTTCGTTTATCATTAATTATCTTTCATGCATGCTTAACCAAGGATGCCATTCTGAGGCCTTCAAGTGAAGGAGGAGAAGTCGAGTCTCTGGCTCCGAAGCGGAGAAGGATAAGAAGAGAAAGGATCCCTCGCAATCTGAGGTCTCCAAACCCAAACCTCGGAGGGTGAGGAGAAAAACAATCGCTCTCTCGGCGGATACGGTCAGAAAGTTGAGAGATGAGGACGAGGAAGAAGAAGAAGAAGACACTTCGGCGTTGATGGCCCGTCCCACGAAGGTCATCGAAATCACCACTCCCTCCGAGTTGCCACTTACTGCAGCTAAGCCTCGTGTCGAGGAGGCTTTGAAGAAAAATTTGGGCATGAATCCTGAATCTCCAGAGGTCGAGATCATTTCTCGATCAACACATTCTACATCGGGCGGGTCCGATTTCAAAACACACAAGATCAGACAGAGTGCCCCGAGTGACTCGCTCGGGGCCATGACAATAGGTCAGCTGCCTTCAATGTCAGTCTTTTCCGAAGAAGAAATAAGGGAGGCCCGAGGGCTAAAGACTCCTGAGATTGGCGGAGGCTCTATTGTAGGTGATCCTTTTCGGGATTGCTTCGTGGGGGTCGATGATGCCTCTGGCATTAATGATTCTTCGATCCTTATGGAGGAAGCCCAACGTATTTTTTCCTGGGTAAGTATCAGTCACTTATCGGTTACTTTTCTTCACCTCTTTCTTTACAAATCTAACTTGTGTTTTCTTCCTTGTATAGGCTTCTGCTAAATTTCGATCTGACCTTAGTCAGTGTGAGGCCGAACTCCAGAAGGTCTCGGAAGAGAGAAATTCCCTGAAGATAGTTTGTGGCCAAAAGGACGAGGTCATAAAGGACCTTCAAGCGGACCTAGCCAAGGCTCATGAAGAGGAGGCCAAACTAGACAAGAAGGTAACCACCCTTCTGATAAAGTATGGAATCAACTCGACTGTGAAAGCTAATACTTCACAATCTCAGTTGCAGTAGAAGGTAGATCGGATCGAGCTACTCAGGGAAGAGGTCGATTAGGTCAAGGCCGATTGTGATCGGTGGAAAGGGAACATGGTCTGCCTTGCTGCGGAAAAGGAGGTAGCCTTGGCCAAATTATCTTCAGTCGAGGCCTAACTTCGAAGCCTCAAAGAGAATAGCTCGTCCCATACCAAGAGGGTCGAGGAACTTAAAACCAGGCTTGCTGAGGCTAAGGCAGAAATCGAGAAGACCAAGGTCATGGCGGATAAGTCCATAACCATGTACCGAGCTGATGCCGAGGTTGTTCAAGTGCAACTAAGGGAGGCTTCCGACCGGGAGCAGTGGATCAACGATTTGGCAAAGCGTCAATTCCGGAGGGAAACCCTCAAGGAAATTCATGCTCGAGGTTTTGACCTTTCCGAGGAAATTGCTCGGGCCAAAGAACTCTAAGCCAAAGACAGGCAGCTTGCACCCTCCGATGATAAGGATGATGACGAAGAGGGCAGCCGAAGTGGGTCCGATGGGGGCTTGAAGAAGAAATTTCTCCTGAAGAAGTTGCTCGAGAGGAAGTCAATCCCGAGGGGGCTAGCCCCGATCGTAGTTAGATTTTAATTTCTCTTCTATTTGTAAGGCCTTGACTGGCCTTTTGTACATATTTTTTTTATATATAATAGAGAGACTTTTCTTCGAATGACTTCATAAATTTCAAGTTTAGATATGCTTTATGTCTTTATTGAAAATGTTGCAAATTCTCATTGTTGTAATCCCATCAACTTCAGTTCGTAGCCAAAGAAAACTCTTAAGTTTTTCGTTTATACGAGGGTAAGTCCCCGAGTTCGGAAATTTGTTCGAGATCTTATCTCGGGGGTGGCTCGATCGAACTTATAGATGTGTTATCTTTATAACCAAGTTTGGATGAATCTTGAACTTAGTATAAAGTAGCCCTTAGGTTTTTATCAAATGATTGTTAAGTTTTTCGAGCTTACACCAGTATATCCTTCAAGGTTTTTTGGTGAATCTTCGGGCTATAATTGACTTTTATTTGAGCTCGGAATAGCGGAAGCCTGAGGTTCGAATCGAGTGAGAACAAGATCTCGAACTCTAATTGTATTGGCCTTTAGGCTCTTTAGATCAGCCCTTAGGCTCTTTTAGATTGGCCCTTAGGATCTTTTAGATTGGCCCTTAGGCTCTTTAGATCTGCCCTTTTGGCCTCTGAAAATGGCTATTAGTTTCCCTTTTTTGGCTAAAAGACTTAGTGAAAATTTCTTTATGCCTTAGAATATGTTTTTATGCCCATTGGGTTTTTCGAGGGTCCGATGATCGGAACCCTATTTTTCTTTTTTGTGTCTTAATGTATTTGTGTTAAGATAATTTGATACCCCTTGAGGTTTTTTTGAAGGCCGATATTGTCGAATCCTTTTAATTATTCGAGGGCTGATTTTATCGAATCCCTTTTTTATTTGCTTTGCCGAGGGTAGCCTTATTTAACCGAGTTTTCAAGGTATTTGAAGGCCTTTTGTTTATAGCGAAAGTCGGACGTCTCCGAGCCGCGTTATTTTTGCCGTAGCCTTTAATGTGGCCATAGCCTTTATTGTGGCCATAGACTTCGGGTATGTCTATTGGACTTATTTCCCGATAACATTTCAAACTTTTTCGAAATGTTAGTCCCCGAGTATGGTGGCCTTGGCCAATATATCGGGGGTGCCTCTTTGAGGTTTTATGATTTCGAATTTAGATAGCTCGAGTATGCAGTCCCATTGGAAGTATGTTTGTACTTGGATCTTGAGCCATTTTTCACAAGTGTTAGTTTCGCACAATAAATCAGAATCATAAGTACATGATTCGTATAGTAGAGAATTTACTTCGAAACACGAGATGTTTGAGAAAAGAGAATGCTTCTTTGAATAATTTATACATGCATACATGTTTTATCGTCGGGGCTCGGCTAATCTATATGGACACGGTTCATTCGACCGTTTGTCCCTTTACAAAATATTTTTCTATCGGGACCCATTGACACGAGGTACATTTCTCGAACACTTAACATCCGAGGGTGATTTCCCCTGTATTCGAGGTTGATTGCAAAGAAGTCTTGAACACTCTTGAATTATCCTCAGGTAGCACATAATTGTTGCCTCGTTAAAAACCTTACCGGAAAAACCCATTTGGGATAAAAACTGATCTAAGGGATAAAGAGTGCAACACGTACTTTAAAACCTGAGGTCTTGATATCTTGGGTCGAATTCCTCCAATGAATTAGTTTAGAATATTTATGTAAATGAAAGAAAAGAGAAAGTCATACCTTAGCAATAGTACCGCTTAAGGAGTGATATGTTCCAGTTATTCGACAGCGGTTCGCCGCTCATTCTTCCGAGTTTGTAAGATCCTTTCCAGACTATGTCGAGGATTTTGTAGGGTCCTTCCCAGTTAGGACCTAGTTTCCCTTCATTAGGGTCTCTAGTGTTGATGGTGACTTTTCTTAGGACTAAGTCCCCGAATTCGAAGTATCGAAGGTTGGTTCTTCTGTTGTAGTACCTATCGATTCGTTGCTTTTGTGAAACCATTCAAACGAGTGCAGCTTCTCGTTTTTCATCTAACAACTCGAGGCTGGTATTCATAGCCTCGCGGTTTGATTCATCTATTGCATATCGGAACCTGGTGCTGGGCTCTCCGATCTAGACCGGTATTGAGGCTTCGGAGTCGTATACTAAGGAAAACGGAGTTTCTCCTGTATTGGACTTCGACGTTGTCTGATACGCCCATAGGACCTGGGGAAATTTTTCTCTCCACTTCCCTTTGGCTTCGTTTAGCCTTTTCTTCAAGTTTTGGATGATAGTCTTGTTCGTTGATTCGACCTGCCCGTTCCTACTAGGGTGATACGGTGTCGATAGTATCCTCTTTATTTTATGATCTTCGATGAGTTTCATTACTTTGCTGCCAACGAACTATTTGCCATTGTCACATACTATTTCTGCCGGTACCCCGAATCGGCATGCGATATGATCCCATATGAAATCTATCACTTCTTTCTCCCTAACTTTTTCGAAGGCCTGTGCTTCAACCCATTTAGAGAAATAGTCAGTCATACATACAATGAACTTAGCTTTTCCTGGGGCCGTTGGAAGAGGACCGACGGTGTCCATTCCTCATTTCATGAACGGCCATGATGATAGGACTGAGTGAAGTTGTTTGCCGGGTTTGTGGATCATCGGTGCAAACCTTTGAAATTTATCGCATCTTCGAATGAACTCCTTAGAGTCTTTTTCCATGCTATCCCAATAATATCTTGTTCTGACAACCTTTCGAACCAGTGACTCGGCGCCATAATGGTTCCCACAAGTGCCTTCGTGGATTTCTCGTAGAACATAGTCAGTGTCTCCCGGTCCCAATCATACTGCCAATGGACCATCGAACGTCCTCTTATAAAATGTTCCATCTTCGTCTAATGTGAATCGAGCGACATTAGTCCGTAAGGCCCTCGATTCTTTGGGATCCGACGATAGCTTCTCGTTCTTCAAGTATTCGATGTATTTGTTTCTCCAGTCCCAAGTTAAGCTCATAGAACTTAACATGTCCTTCCTCTATCACAGACCTCGAGAGTTGGACGACATTCCCCGAGCTGATCTCATCTTCTTCGACCGATGGCCCCAAATTGGCAAGTGCATCGGCCTCGGTGTTTTTTTCTCGAGGTATATGTTGTAGAGTCCACTCTTTAAAACAGTGCAAGGTTATCTGCAATTTGTCTAAGTACCTTTGCATCCTGTCCTCTCGAACTTCAAAGGTTCTGTTTACCTGATTAACTACCAGTAGGAAGTCGCATGTAGCTTCGACGACTTCCGCTCCAAAGCTTTTAGCTAGCTCGAGACCTGCAATCATGGCCTCATACTTGGCCTCATTGTTAGTCAATGGAAATTTTAATGGATTGCCTAATAATATTTCCCGTGGGCGATTTCAAAATAAAGCCGATCCCAGACCCTTTCACATTCGAGGCACTGTCCATGAAGAGGGTCCATAACCCCGATGACATATCCGATTTTAGTAGAAGTTTCAGGTACGAGGGTTGGCGTAAAATCGGCAATGAATTCTACTAAATTTGATACTTGATGGTTGTTCGGGGTTGATATTCGATATCGTACCCGCCAAGTTCGACGACCCATTTGGCCAATCGGCCCGATAATTTGGGCTTGTGCAAAATATTTCGGAGTGGTTATCACATATATGGGGTGACACTGGATATATGGATTTAATTTTCTAGATGCGCTTATTAATGCAAGTGCCTATTTCTCTAAGTGTGTATACCTACTAAGGTCTGACTTACGTAATAAACAGGAAACTACGTAATTTCTCTTCTCGAACTAGTACACCACTTACCACTATCCCGGACACTGCCAAGTATAAGTACATATTCTCATCTGCCTTCAGAGTGTGGAGCATAGTTGGGCTCGATAAATGTCGCTTCAATTCCTCCAATGCTGGTTGACATTTCGAGGTCCATGCAAAATTATTTTTCTTTTTAAGTAAGGAAAAGAACCTGTGGCTCCAATTTGATGACCTCGAAATGAATCGACCCAAGGCAATTATCTGTCCGGTTAGCCTTTGTACGGCTTTTACACTGTATATGACAGTGATATCCTCGATGGCCTTAATTTTATCGGGGTTGATTTTGATTCCCCAATTTGACACCATGAAGCCGAGGAATTTGCCCGAACCGACCCCAAAGCACATTTTTTGGGGTTAAGCTTCACGTTATACTTCCTCAAGATTTCGAATATTTCCTGCAAATGAGTCAAATGGTCCTTTGCGCGTAGGGACTTAACTAACATATCGTCAATGTAAACTCCCATTGATTTACCTATCTGTTATTCGAACATTTTGTTAACTAGGCGTTGGTATGTAGCTCCTGCATTGTTTAGCCCGAATGGCATTACATTGTAACAATAAGTTCCATACTTAGTGATAAAAGAAGTCTTTTCTTGGTCTTCTGGGTCCATCTGGATTTGATTGTACCCATGATAGGTGTCGAGAAAGGTAAGGATCTTGTGGCTGGCCGTGGCATCGATCATACGATCGATGTAAAGCAATGGAAAAGAGTCTTTCGGACATGCTTTGTTCAAGTCCTTATAGTCTACACACATTCTAAGCTTGTTCCTCTTTTTGGGGACTACGACTACATTAGCTAGCAATTCGGGATATTTTCCTTCCCGAATTGATCCTATTTTGAGAAGTTTGGTTACCTCGTCCTTTATGAAGGCATGCTTTACCTCGGACTGGGTCTTCTCTTTTGCGTTTTCAGTCTAAACTTGGGATCCAGGCTCAACCGATGGGTTTTTATCTCCGGTGGGATTGATGTCATGTTTAAATGGGACCATGCAAAGCAATCCATGTTATCAATAAGAAATTGAATGAGTTTTTTCCTGAGTTCGGGGGTCAACCCCGTTCCCAGGTATACCTTTCATTCGGGTAGATACTCGATTAGTATCACCTGTTCCAACTCCTCGACCGTTGACTTGGTTGCATCTGATTCTTCGGGAACAACGAAAGTTCGAGGAGTAAGAAAATCCTCTTCTTCTTCTTCGATTACCTGTTTCTCTGATTCGGTCGCGGCTGGGGAGGTGATTTCTATTTGACCGTCTGTTTATCTTTAGTGCTCAATTTTTCTGAGGTCGAAGGTGTTGATATCGGCGTCACCTCGTCAACTGCAAACATTTCCTTTGCAGCGTGTTTCCCAGTAAACTATTTTCACACCATCCGTCGTCAGGAACTTCATTATTTGGTGAAGGGTCGATGGTACTGCCCTCATGTTGTGGATCCAGGGCCTTCCGAGCAGTACATTATATCTCATGTCGCCTTTGATGACATGGAATTTTGTATCTTGGATGGTCCCGACCACGTTTACTGGTAGGATTATCTCCCCCTTTGTTGTTTCACTAGCCATGTTGAAACCGTTTAGGACTCAAGATACAGGTACAATTTGGTCCTGCAGGCTGAGTTGCTCTACGACCCTCGTTCTGATTATGTTGTCGAGCTACCTCGATCCACTAGAACACGTTTAACTTGAATTTTATTCAACAAAATAGAAATTACCAGGGCGTCGTTGTGCGGCTGAGAAATGCCTTCCGCTTCTTCGTCATTGAACAATAAAGTGCCTTCGGGCACATAGTCTCGAGTCTGTTTCTCTATGGTGATAAGCACCTTAGTGCATTTGAAAATAGGTCATTGTGGGATGTCGACTCCACCGACGATCATGTGAATAACATGTTGAGGTTCTTCTTGCTCGTTCTTTCTGTTGGCGTCTCTTTCCCTGAAGTGATTTTTAGCTCGATCATTGAGGAACTCTCGAAGATGTCCTTCGTTGAATAATCAAGCTACCTCCTCCCTCAGCTATCTGCAACCTTCAGTCCTATGTCCATGTGTGCCATGATACTTACACATCAATTTTGGGTTTCTTTGAGAATGATCGGTCTGTATAGGTCTGGGCTACCTAGTGTTGTTGATCCTTACGATAACTGATACAATCCCCGATGCGTCAACAATGAAATTATACTCCGATAGCCGAGGTGCTTCTATGGGATCTGCATATTTGTCGAAGCCAGTTTTACTCATAAGTCCCTGAGACTTCTACCCTCAGTCACCCCTTCGATCGTTCCGGGCGGAGTTGCGTCCCAGACCGTTATTCCTTCGATCTGTAACATATGGTTGATATCGATCTTTATTCGGCCTTGATTCTCTATCAACATCTCTCTAATTTTTACCTATTGGCCGGCTTGGATGTATTGAGCCCGAGGGGGCTTCCAATTGGTCGTTCTTGACCCTAATCTTCGATTGATATCGTTTGTGAACATCTGCCCAAGTCACAGTTGGGTACTCGATCAAATTCTGTTGGCGTGATGTTATCGAACTCTGTTCATTCAATCCTTGGATGAAAGCCTGAACAAACCAATCATCAGTGACTGGTGGTAATTCCATGCGTTCCATTTCGAATCGAGATACGAACTCCCTTAGCATCTCATTGTCCCTATGCTTCACTTTGAAGAGGTCTGATTTTCTTGTCGCAACCTTTATGGCCCCAGTGTGTGCCTTTACAAATGAATCCGCCAGCATGGCGAATGAATCGATAGAATTTGGTGGCAAGTTGTGATACAAAATCATAGCTCCCTTTGACAGGGTCTCCCCGAACTTCTTCAGCAATACAGACTCGATTTCGTCATCCTCCAAATCATTTCCTTTTATGCGCACGTGTAAGAAGTAACGTGCTCATTTGGGTCAGAGGTTCCGTTGTATTTAGGTATATCAGACATACGGAAATTCATTACGATGGGCTTCGGAGCCGCACTCGGAGGGAATGTTTTTTGTACAAACTTCTTGGAATCTATTCCTTTTAAGATCGGCGGTGCCCTCGATATTTGGTCAACTCGAGACTTGTAAGTTTCCACCTTCTTGTCGTTGGCCTCGATTTTCTTCTCTCCCGATTCTATTCTCTTAGTGAGCTCCTCGGGCATCCTCATTATAGCAGGATCGGTTGTCGAAGTATTATCACTCGATCTTTCAGGCACTGGCTCGGTACGCCGAGTAACCTTCTGTTCGGCCCTATTTGGTGCCCTGTGCTGATTTTGCAACTGGGCAATGGCGTTTTGATGAGCTTGAAGCATTTAAATATTACTTGGAGACTGACTCCTTCGTCTCCTCTACCCTGTGTACCTCGGCTGTCAGTTCGACCCTCTCTGCGTACACTTCCTTCGGGGTCTGCACCTAAATCCACATTCAAAGCAACATGTGAATTGACATCAACCGGGTTGACGGGCGGTGCTCCTCCGAGATCAGCCTGTGGCACCTCGATTCCTGGAGCGATAACATTCTCGTTCTCTCCGTGGAGTCCAAGACCGTTGTCACCATGTGTAGCTGTGTTTTGTGAGTTTGACATGATTTAACCTAAAAACAAAATTCTTGACAAGAACAAATGTAAAATATTGTGTTTTACCAGGATTAGTACTGAACAATCACTATTATCCTTAACCCCACGGTGGACGCGAAACTGTTTACCTCAAAATACGAGTAACAATTAAACTTATAAGTTGGTTATAAGGATACGTGATCTGATTCAATGCTAATTGATAAATGACTAGATAAATAAATGAATTAAACGATTAAGACAAATTAAATCAGTGTCGTTGTTGGTTGTCGACCTAGATTTGGAACGGGCTCGAGATCAAGCGTTAAGAACAATAAGAACAGTAAGAACAATAGTTGAATGTAAGCAAGTAAAAGAGCATCGCACCGTTATTTCTCAGTAAAAAATGTATGATGATTACAAATGAACAGGGTTCCTCTTTATATAGTAGAAGAATCCTAAATAAGGTATAACTCTAATTACGGAAATAAAATCCATGATTGATGTTAATAACCGTTGGCGGTTCCGTCACTCCCGAGAATCCCGCCGAAATCTGTGGTCGATCGTTGATATCTCGCTATTCCGTTGCTTGATGTCGGTCATACCCGATCTCGATCCTTCGGTCTTCGTGTCTTCGAGCTCGAGCTCGCTTCAATATGAACTTACTCTCGAGGCAGACCTTCGAGCTCAACCTCGAATTTAGCCGTATACAAATATTATATTTGCGAGTTATCAATAATTATTAAATTTATTTGTATTTAAATGATAGGAAACAAGAATAATTTTTTGTGACAATCCAAATTAGGTGACGTACTATGTAAATATCAAACATCAAATGTGAAGTAAAAGCAAAATACTTATGTAAATGAACTCCCACTGTCCCACCCCCAATATATAAAAATGTTTATCACAAACAAACAAGGGCAAAAGAGGACTGATAAGGAAGTATGTTGATTTTGTTTGGTGTATAAACAATGAAGATTTTTTCCAGAATTAAAAAGTCAGATTAATAATTAAATTAATAGAGCAGTTACTACAATACTACTCCTATAAACAAGGTAGAAATCCTCAGACACAGAATCCCTAGCCACTTTACTCCTATCTCCTCCACCACCTTTTCATTTCCTATCTCCTCCTCCTTTCTCTTCTCCTCTGTTCCTCTCTCTCTTTCTCACACACACACACAATTCGATTATGGCCGGAAGCGGTGTGGTAACACTTTACGGAAATGGTGCACTCACCGAGACTACAAAGCAATCCCCTTTCTCTGTGAAAGTGGGTCTCGCTCAGATGCTTCGCGGCGGCGTTATCATGGACGTCGTCAATGCTGAGCAGGCCCGTATAGCCGAGGAGGCCGGTGCGTGTGCTGTCATGGCCCTTGAGCGCGTCCCCGCTGATATACGCGCTCAGGGCGGCGTAGCACGCATGTCGGATCCCCAGCTTATCAAAGAAATCAAACAGGCCGTAACCATCCCCGTTATGGCCAAGGCACGTATCGGTCACTTTGTCGAGGCCCAAATTCTCGAGGCTATCGGAATCGATTACGTGGACGAATCAGAAGTCCTCACTCTCGCCGACGATGAGAACCACATCAACAAGCACAATTTCCGCATCCCTTTTGTCTGTGGCTGCCGTAACCTCGGCGAAGCTCTCCGCCGTATTAGGGAGGGAGCCGCCATGATACGTACCAAGGGAGAAGCCGGTACCGGCAACATCATCGAGGCCGTCCGTCACGTGCGTTCCGTGATGGGTGATATCAGGGTGCTGCGCAACATGGATGATGATGAGGTTTTCACTTTTGCTAAGAAACTTCAGGCACCGTACGATCTGGTGATGCAAACAAAACAGCTCGGAAGGCTCCCTGTGGTCCACTTTGCGGCAGGTGGGGTGGCAACACCAGCAGACGCAGCGCTTATGATGCAGTTGGGATGTGACGGAGTGTTCGTTGGTTCTGGAATTTTCAAGAGTGGTGACCCTGCCAAAAGGGGACGCGCTATTGTGCAAGCCGTGACTCATTACAGTGACCCAGGACTGCTGGCCGAAATTAGTTGTGGGCTTGGTGAGGCTATGGTTGGAATTAATCTTGATGATAAGGTGGAGAGGTATGCTAATCGTTCTGAGTGAGAGATGGTTTGTAAGTCTAGAAAACTCTTAATTTCGTTTTAAATGTTTACAGTAATTGAGGTTTAAGGAGCCTCTTCTTGTGCTTTGGACGTATTTTATACTTTGGGATATGTTCTTCCGTATATGGTAGCTTTGATTTTCTGGCCAGTTGTTATTTCAGGTTTCAGTACTGAAACCATTGGAATGGGATAATGTTTTTTACTTAAATGGGATTATTAAGATTCATTTAGTTATGCATTTGGATATTCAGCTCTGTAAAATTTGTCTCTGCGTATATTCTGGGGAAGTATGAATTTTCTATTGATTAGCATGTGACTGTAGAAAGGAATCTGGATACCGGATAGACATGTTAATATACACTTATACAGTCATCTCTAAGAAGTTTTGATACATAAATATATGTATGTTAATTTATGTAGTCTTAAAGTTACATGGAACAATTTTTTTCAGTCCATAAGCATGGAACTGAAATCATGTATCCTTGTTGGCAAAAGGAACTCACTTGGGGGTAAGGTTAATCGTTATTGGCCCACTTACATTAGGCCCGGTATTCATCAGGAGTGTTTTGAGGATACATGGGATATTTGGAGAATCCCTTATTTTAGAAAATCCAAGGATAGATTATTGTGTAGTTAATGAAAGGAGTTCAGAGTTAGCAGAATGAACTTGAAGGATTCATATTAGTAAAACTTCAACTAGTTTGAGTAGTAATATATCTTATTGTAGTTTGAGGCGGTGGCTGTACCTCTATGCTGGATTCACCTTCCATTACCTCTGGTAGAAGTAGAAGTAATTTCTCCCTTCTGGTTGCAGATGCACTCTAAGTTGATTTCTGGTGTGTTTAGTTTCAGTTCTGAATTTAATAGAGCTCTATTCTGTTCATCTTGGTATTGTTTTCTTGTTCACTTATTTTCAGCTTCTTGCAATTGAATATCTAGAGAAAGAAATTGGGTCGCTATTGGTTGTGATGATTCGAGTGAACGTAACTCGTACCCCCGCGTAAACTCGTTTCTTCGAAATGCCATTTTTTGGGGGGCTAAGAGGGGAAACCCGCAGCCGCTACAACCTCTGCCCTTCGGGTGAGCACTTTGTGCGCACTGGGTAAACCTCCTCATGTGTAATAGCCTGCAAACCACACAGGGGATGTAAACCGCACTAGGCAAGCCCTGTGCAACTATGTTGCTCGGACACTCCGAAAATGTTATCGTGTGCGTGTCGGATCCTTCAAAAATAGTGTATTTTTGGAGGATCCGACACGGGTGCGGCATCATTTTGTTTAGAAGTTGGTTTCTGATGCGTTTGTAGTTTGATCCAGTGAATCACGGGCAGTTTGATATATAACCAGCTTTGAGTGATCCACTGTGGCGTGTACCAAAAAATCAATACTGTCACGAAAGATAATACTCTTGTGTGCTAGCCTAGCCTCTGATTATGAGTGTATTTGTTGCGATTTTCTTATACAAATCTCTTTCCTTTTTTTCGTAGAGCTTTTATTTTGAGGGTTTTCTTCCTTGGTAGCACTCGGGAGCTTATGCCATTTCCTTTTAGGTACATACGGCAGTATCAAGCAAGTAGGTTTTCTGCTCTGTGAAAATGTCTTGACAATTATCTTCCTGATATTTTCACTACAAATCTTACTCTTAATCACGTCATTATTACTCATAAATACATATTAAAAATAATTTGTCATTAGTGCATCCTGGAATGGTACGTTGAAACAACTGTTAACACTATGCAAGTATGTTTTCTCCCCAATCAAATTCCGTAAGTAGTGATGTATGTACGCATGTCGATGAAAATAGGATAATTACAGTTGGATTTGATAAAATTGGAAAGAACAGAGAAGGTTAACTAACATATCGATGAAAATAGGATAATTATAGTTGGAAAACAGAAACATAAACCCACTTGGCTCTACCTGCTAATTCGCGAGTGCAATGTTATGCCCGGCATACACATGGAAACAGGGTAAGGCGCGGTTCCCACGGAATAATTCTAGCGGGACAGGAGATATGGAAAACTTTTTTTAGTTCAAAATTCTTACTTCCAATAAGAATTACATTCTCAGTTCGTTTTATAACGGTTGATGTCAATTACGACTCATCTAATTAATTTGAATTTTTACTTTTCTCCTTCAATAGTAAATTGGATGCAAATAAACTACTTATGTAATTAATCAGTGATATGCCAACTTAGGCAATTTTGACAGTTCATGGCTCGAAACAATTCAACAACTCTTTATCGACTGCAGCTGCTACAAGGTTGAATCAACTTTATGATTATCATTTGATGTTTTCTTTTTTTCAAGTCCTTGAGAGTTTGATAAATAATTTACTACTCCATATAACTTGCTCTGGCTCTTCGCTTTACTAATCGCAAGCATCACTTTTAACGTCGGCATTATATACTTTTTCTAGGACCAAAGTAGGCAAATATTTGCTAATCAATTCCCAGAATAGGGAACCAAAATTTCTCCAATACTCCACCATGCATATCACGAACAAAGATATTAATATTCCTACATATGAATGGAACAAGCAACGTTGGATACATTAGTCCGTGGCAGTACTCAGAATTCAGAATAAATGAAAAACAGGCTCTTGAAGAGTGTGAAATGTTAAAGAGTCAACAGATGAACAAACTTAATCCTTTGGCTGGTGGGATAAGTATTTATAATATGTGAAAAGTGTTATAAACCAATAAAAGAAGAAGAACAATATTGCAGAGAAAGAGAGAGGAAATTCCTATTGAATTTTGGGATGATTTACAATGGGGTAAGACCCCTCTATTTATAGGGGAAAAATTACTTAGCCACAAAGTAAAACTCTCTAAAAGATAGACATTCACTATAATTACAATTCTATTCATAACACTCTCCCTTGAATGTCTACTCAATAAATAATGTGTCACGTTAAAACCTTAACTAAAATAAAACCCAATGGGAAAATTTTTTTAGAAAAGGAAAAAGAGTACCAATAACTAACAACACGCCTTTTGGTTGCCTCGGTAAAAAAAAACCTTGCAAGGAAAACCTAGTAGGACAAAACCTTGTAAGGGAAAAAGAGTACAACGCGTATTAACTCCCCCTGATGAGAGCATCAATTCACATATTAAGCTTAAGCCTTCGCATCCCAATCTTTTGCACTAGCTTCTTGAAGGTTGACGTAGAAATTTGATGATAAATCATCCATATTAACTTCAATGAATATGGTACACTTTGAAAATCCTCGCTATCACATTATCATGCTTATAGAGAATTGATAATTCATTCCACGTAAATTCTCAAATGTTTATCATCTCTCTCCCTCATGTTAGAAAAACTAACTTGCTTTCTCAACTTTGGGAACCCTTCTTTGTGCGTGATGGTGTTAATCAAAATATACACCGCGTATCAATAATAATAAGATGTAATTATTTGGTTTCTGAACCTGAACTAGTTAAGAGGGAAAAATATAATATACTTTCGTATATAACATATATCTAACTGATATAGATAACTTCGTTCTCATAAGTAATAGTTTAGCTATTAAGTGGATGCAGTCAATAAATTATTTTGCTAAACTAACTGTGATGTAACCAACTTATCAAGATGAACTGTCTTTAATAGAAAATCTAAAAATTATGCTCTAAATTAAATTATTGAGCAAGTTACCTTGCAAACACCAGGTTGCGGGTTAATAATAATCGCACATGTAACCACCTCATAGATGCATCTTATGTTGTATACATGATAGGTGAACGGGCCAATATTCACCTTTGATAAATTCCGAAATTCAATCCCAATTTTAGTTGGTATAATAATAGCGAGAACAAGCAAAATAAGAGAATTTGTAAAGAACTTTTTTGTTAATTAATATTTATCCATGTGAATTCTCTTTTATTTTTGTACATCATACTTAAATTAACATGACTAAAATCAATTATGCCGACCGGATAAATTATCAATATTGATAAACTTCAGGTTTATACCATGACACGTGCAATTATCAATAACTCCAAGTTTATTGTGGCATTCTTTTATTTATGTAATACAAACCGGAGAATAAAGCGGATAATTTTTCACATACATATTACCCCGCTACAAGTTGTAGTAATAGAAGATATTAGATCTTTTCTTTATTTATAGTCTTAATATAACCAACCGCTTTCAGAATACTTTAGATACCCAATAAGTTTCTTTGAGACTTACTACGACACAATACATTATTGATAACCAATATTATTTGTCCAAAGTAGTATAATTGGCTCTTCTAGAACTTTCAATTAATTTTGTACTACCACGTATTCATCAAAATCCGTATAGTGAATATCTTTTTCAAGGAGAATGTTATACAATTATGGTAATGGTCAATATCATCACAGGCAATATATGTTACTTCTATTACTTTTGCCCTGTAATAATGACATTGCCATAATATCTTGGCTAATCATAATAGGTACGTGATCAATGATCATTCATGTCATAATAATGAAATTATTTTCTTATTTCATCTCAAATCTTCTTTTAGAGGTGAGTGTGGTATATTCACTACCACTAGCACATTCATATTCTTCCAAGAATGAATATGTATTCATAAATCACATGTTGTCACATATGCATCATGAATGGACCATAATCATCAATATGTGCTCTACAAAAATCTCATGTCAAATCGATGTCAAATATTACTTTCACAAAGTGAAATATTATTTTGAGAATCCTTATTATTCTCATTATCACAATGATGACGATTATAATTTCGTTTATTGTCACGTCCACATCAATTGATACCTTCACGGTAATAATTTTGTCTCTTTCAGACTTATCACATATTGCTATCACATTCTCTTAAGGGGAATGAGAATGAAGCAAATTCAATGGGACGGGTTTCTACTTCTTTGCCCACAATCATACATGAATTTGATCATGTCAAGGCATAGAAAGTTTACCACGTGGGGTGGTTATAATTTCTTGCAAACTCTATTAGAGTTATAATCAAAATTTATTGTCTTTGCTTGTATTTAAAATCAAATTATAGATTCAAGAATTTAAAAGAGAAAAATAAAGTAAAATACTTACCTTAAATCCAGAATTTAATCATGAAGGAAGTTTATGGAACAATTCACAATCATTATACTCAATCTCAAAGCTTCTACTCAATTGGTTAGAGTTCGTGCTGATAACGTGTTATAAAATAATAAAAGAAGAAGAACAATATTGCAGAGAAAGAGAGATGAAATTCTTATTGAATTTTGGAATGATTTACAATGGGGTAAGACCCTCTATTTATAGGGAAAAATGACTTAGCCACAAAGTAAAACTCTCTCAAAGTTAGATATTCACTATAATTACAATTCTATTCATAACAAAAAGAAAGTATTTTTCTACAAATGAGAAAAAATGTTGGCGCAAATAAAGAAATTCTTTACCAGATAAATAATTTTTCCACCAAATAAAAAAAATTGAAAAAATGAATAAATATCATGAGTACACTTAAAATTTGAATATCTCCCAATTAGATACCATACGTAATTCACTCCTAAATATGTAGTACCTAACAAAGAGGAGGAAATCCGTACATTTAAAATTTGAAAATCACTACTAAATGAACACCAACACTTTCTCCCTCCTTCACTCGATCACTCCACCGTTACATCTCTTCTCTATGTTCTCTCTAAGGTAAGCATCATTCCTTAGCATAAATTCGAAGGTTCTTAGAGCATGAATGCCAACAATTAATATATAAATTTTAGAAAATATTTAATTTTGCTCTATATCGGAAAGACTATAAGTTCACGTGCTCCATATTTTTGTCTATAAATCCGCCCATGTTTGAGGAGACCCTCGGGGTGGCTTTGCCATTTTGAATGATTTATCCTGTGTAAATTAATCATGGTAGTGCTTATACCACATTGGTCTTGGTATAAATAATTACTTGAATTGGCGTACAGGCTATACATGTATTAATTATACTGGAATTAAAAATTGCTACCAAATCTAGATAAAATAATGCAATATTTTATAATACCATGATTATTTTTGTCAAATATATTTAACCACACGTGCAGTTTTTGTGCTTGCGATACTATCTATTTTTGTTTTTCCTGTTTGCTATTTCCTGGAAAGTTTGAGCTTTCAAACATGTCGTGCAATGTTGATAGTACTTTTGTGATTCTGTTAATGTGTTTTCTCTGGTTAATGTAGCTTTTATTTTTGGATTTCTGTTGACTATTTATTGAAATGGCATCTTCTGTAATGTATGGACTTTCATATGCCAATGCCACCAGTTACTATGAGGTCAAGTAAGTCTTCTTCAAGTGGCGGAGATGACACCCCTTATCACTGTTACTTTGCATCCTCAATCTCAAATGTGGATGATTATGATGGCGATGGTTCCAGTTTTGCTCCACCGTAAGTTTCTTTCATCATTTTTCTCATTAGATTTACTTCTTTGGTATTGTAGTACACTTCGACGAAATGGGTAGTATATTCGATCTCCTAACTTATATGTGTTTTGCCGGGTGTCAGTGATTCGATTCGGCCGGTTATTTTATAAAATTTGTATCATATCATTTTCTCGGTTATTCTATTATGTATAACAAAAATTAACCGTCCAATCATGTCGGTTTCTCTTCGGTGTCGATAGGGTTCGGTTAATTTCCGATATTTTTTTAAATGTCAAGTAAAAGTCACTAGTAAAAGTGGAATGCAACAATATACTTACTTTTATAGAACTTAGCAAAACTCTCTAGACAGTTTAACTGTTTAAATGTTAATGAATTATGAAAACATGAAAGATGTCTGGAGTATAGAGATATCAACTATTCTACATTTGCGTAAAAAAAAAAAACTACCCAAAAACAAAGAAAAGATAAATCGCATAAGTAGAAAGATATTAACCAATTCAGAACTCCAGAATAAAATCTATAGAAGATTGAATATACAAAAAGATAATTCTAAATCATACGAAAGAAAACATATTTAATACATTGTAGTTTGCTACTCATAATCGCTAGAATTCTTTGTCTTGCTAGTGAATATGCTCGAAATAATTTAGTTTAAGTAGGAGTAGCATAATAGGTTTGGGAATTAGGATATTGATATTAATTACTTGTTGGCTTGTAACCATATTTCATAATTCCAAGACCCAAGAAAAAATTTAGTGCTTTATTAAACTTAATATATATGTATACGGTTAAAACCGGGCCCACACGATTTTACTGATTAACCGAGACCAGCGGGATGGATCGAGGATCGACTCGTATTATATCAGACCGAGACATGAGGATAAGGTACTGAGTTTGGGATTCGAAGTACCTGTTGAGATCGACACCAAACAAGATAGACATCGAGCAAGATCGAATATAGCATAATAACGGAAAGCCGAGATATCCGTGACTGATTGAGTGTCATGGCGGAAATCTCGGAACGAATTAAATTAAGAACGATGATTTAGCTAATCATGTGATTTGCTTCTGTAATTAGAATTGTACCATAAGTGAAATTCCTCTACTATATAAAGGGGGGTTCTAATCATTTGTAAGACACATTGTTCACATATATCAAAGCTAAAATTCTCTTTCTCGTTTGTAATATCGTTCATCAGCTTGTTATATTTTAATTATTCTTGGATCAACCAGCTCGAGGGTGTCCAAACTCGAGGGCAGAGTTCAATTCTAACACTGGTTTGATTTACTTTATTGTTCATTTCTGTTATTAATCTCCATACTTATCAATTGGTATTGNGGAGGGGGGTTCTAATCATTTGTAACCATCTTATTTTCGCATATCAAAGCAATACAATATTCTCTCTCTTATACTCTATTGTTCATTAGTTTATTTCATATTTCATAACCCCATTCTCAGGCGGTTCAAGGGCGATCTAGCTCGAGGGCTGCATTGCATTTAAATATTGATTTGCTTTATTTTACTGTTAATTTTTACTATTAATCATCGTATTTATCAATTGGTACTAGGTGAAATCACGTATCCTTAAAACCACTTATAAGTTTAGTTGTTATCCGATTTTAAGGGTAAACAGTTTGGCGTTCACCGTGATGCTAAAGATAATAGTGATTGCTTGGTATTAATTCTCATAACACACACTGTTTGACGCTTGTTCTCGTAAGTGTTTTTGATTTCAGGATCAACATGTTGAACTCATAAGCAACACCTACCACGCCGACAATGGAATTGGTTTTCATGGAGAAAACGACAATATAGCCTCCCTAGGGATCGAAGTGCCTCAAGCTGGCCTCGAGGGAGTGCCTATTGCAAATCCCGTCGACGTCTGTTCCCATGTCGCCCTAAATGCAAATCTGAGCATCGATCCCGAGAATAGCGTCCGTAGGGAAGTTTGATCAGGCGGTCGAGGTACGCAAGGCGACGAAGACGGCGAAGTCAGCCTTCAACTGATATTTGAAATGTTACAAGCTCAACAAGATGCTATAGCGCAACTACAAAACCAGGACCGCGCACCGAGTGGGGTTGAACCGGAGCCCTCACTAGAAGTTGTTCACATAGCCGAACCAATACCGGCGAGGCCAAACGAGAACGAATCGGGGAATGACCCTGCCATTATGAAAATGCTTGAAGAACTCAAAAAACGGATCGAATCGGAGGAGAAGAAGATTGAGAAAAATGACAAAAAGGTAGAAACGTACAACTCCCGAGTTGATCAAATTCTGGGGGTGATGACGCCCAAATTCACGCCACTGATTGGGATTGTGAAGCGGCTGATGCAATTATAAATACCTAACGTGAGTCGGGGTCTATTCCATAGAGAGCTTATATTGGATTAGGTATATATCTAGACTAGATGTATGACGTGCCCAAATTGCATTTCCACATGTTCGGTTGTTTTGATCTACTTCTAATTTTTATGCTAATGTTTGTAATTGTAAAGCTAAGGAACAATGTTTTTGATGTTGTTGCTTTTCAAGTTTAAAAAAGATTTAGGGCTGTGACTTCCACCTAGTTGGTTACCTAACGGATTGAGAGCTTTAGGGCATGTTTGGTTGGTCAGGATATAATAGAGCAATCACACGCGATTACTCACTCTATACCTCTCGGTAGTTTGATTGATATTACCCAATTTGGCTTTCTCAAGTCTAAATGAGTATTACATGAAACAAGTGATAGATGCTCAAGTAAGGTCTTACTATCTCTAGATTCAACCCTTTAATTGGGGCTATCAATTTCTTGAATTCACCTTAATTTCTTGTTAGCCAAGTTTTCCTAGACTTAGTCTCTCTTTCTCAAGTAGAGACTAAGTCAATTAGGCATGAACCAATGTTTGCAACCATTAATTCTTAAATTCAAGCAAGAACTATGCTAAATATCATACACCCAATCATAAACAAGCCCTAAATCAATCATCCATTAGGCACCCATACTAGGGTTGGGTCACAACCGTAGCTAAGGGCTTAGCTACTCATCGGAAAAAATGAAGAAATTAAAGAAGAAACTAACATTAAACTCATAATAGATGATTAAGGGAAGAAAATCTAATGTTAAAATGATAAACTATTACAAAGTTACCCAAAACAGTAAAGGAAAAACGACTATCTACTTTCAGGTGTTCAAACTTAACCTAAATTTGACATAAAGATTTATTTATACCCAACTGAAATTATTGGAGAAAATTGCACCTACGGAGGTTGTGCGACCGCACAATTCTGTGTGCGATCTGCACTTTGAATCTTGCTTGAAAGGATGGACTTCTGTTCCGCACAATACTGGGGTGCGGCCACACTTCTTCAAGTTTTGTGGACCGCACAATTCTGAGTCCGACCGTACTCTTGAACTTGAGCTGGACATGGGAGATTTCTGCGGACCGCACATTTATGAGTGTGGCTACACTTTTGCATTCTACGACCGCACAATAATTATGCGGTCCACACTTCTTCAGGGCCTCAAACTTCCATCTCTCTGAACCTCACACTTTGAAAAGGAAATTTGTCATAACTTCTTCATGGTCTGTGGCCGCACACAATAATGTGCGGTCCGCACTCTTGCTATTTTTGCTTTGTTTCAGTCCTTGTCCAAAATTACTCCTTCTTGAGTTGATTTTCACCTTTTTGGCTCATTTCTCAATATTCATGCAAGAGAGCACAATTCATTAGTTCTCGGGAATACCTTTAAGCATTTTTGAGCTAAAACATAAGTAAAAGTGAAAAAATAAGCAGTCAAAATCCTTACTTATCAACTCCCCCAAACTTAAGTTTTTGCTTGTACTCAAGCAAATAAGGTAGTTCCCATATCCACAAGAAAGTAGTTACTTCAGCTGGCCTAGTGTTGAATCAAACACACATTAATTGGGACCAACAATTACCCACACACTCATGAATTATCAACATTGCCATGTTTTGAATGTTAAAGCACAAATAGCTCCAATGTGACACTTGAGCATTAAGAGTTGACTTTATTCACCTAGGAAGTTCTCACTTTCATGTAGGTCAATGTGGATCCTAAATTCCTCCTCCTATACTCTCTGGAAGCTCACCTCACTCACAAATGTAGCACTCAAAGCAATGATTCGAGAAAGGTTCGCTCATCACTCTCAAAAGAATGTCACAAGACCGGCTCTAAGTACCATACGATTTCCCCTCATGTAGATCACCACTAATGTAAGCTTACTCCTTGAAATCACGTAGGGCATTTTTGGCATGTAATGAAGGCTTTTGGACTAAGGAAGGAAATATTGGAATGGAACTGGTTCATCTTTCCTTTAGCACTCCATTTTCCTTTTTTGGCTCATACTTTGCCGACTCTTTGAGTCATTTTCTTTTTTCCTTATGGGAACTAGAGCGAATTGACATCACTCTTTCTTGGTCATGTTATTCATATTATCCTTTTTTGTTTTCTCCATGCTTTGCTTTTTTGCTTTCTTTTGAATATTTTCAACCCTTTCATATTATTCACTTTCTTTTTGTGTTTTTCTCTTGTTCTTTCTTTCTTTTTCTTTGCCTTTCCTCTTCTTCAGTTCTTTTCTATTTTTGTGCCTTGATACCATCTTCAAACTCCTCTTCTCTCCCCCAAACTTATGTTTACGCCATTTGTTTCTCATGAGTGCTAAGGAAAGCTCGGGTGCAGAGAGAGGGTCACTATAAAATGGGTAAAGGCTGGTAACGTGGTTATGGAATAAAAGAGGCTTTAGGATCAAAAAGGTTGACTAAGGATGACATCATTGGTGGGCCACAAAAGGTTTCAAAATGGGTCAAGGAGAGCCTACAATCACTTTTCAAGTCAAACTAACATAAAATTTTGCCTAGAAACGCATTCGAGGCAAGTTCTAGACCATTCACACGGTTACTTAGACTTGTAACAAAATATCTCACCTTTTACCAGATAGTTAAAGAGAATAGAGTCGAGGACCCACAACAACGGCATTCAAGATTGAAAATCGCTAATGTTCAACTAAACCACCCGATAATTGCCTAAGTCAACCCAAGAGTCACAAGGTCACTAGCTAGAGCCATTTCTTTCCAAAAACTTATTTTTAATCATAAGCGTTTAGTTAAGTGTGTTGGTACCAAGTGAAGCATGTTGGACTCTTATTTATTCATTAATACTACTATTTCTACCTAAATATCAAAAACAGACTCGATCCCTTAAGAATGTTGTCACGCCATCCATCGTTGGGAAGAGCCACTAGGTTCACACAAAACCTACCTTTGGAAAGAACCGTGGCATTAAGAAAATCATAGGCTTATTGATCACTTAAACATAAAAAGAAGCTACTAAAGTTAATAAGAAGCTATATTATTAAGAAAACAAAATGAAGAAGCTATGAAATAAACTACTGAAAGTAAGGCAAATGAATATACAAACCGAGGGGAATAAAATATTCATCAAAAGAGAGGGAGGAATATATACATAATGAAATAGAAAATAAATATAAAAGAAAAAGAGTATTAAAGTTATTACAGGCCAATGTCATCAAATCAAACCAACCAAAATAGACCACCCCCTGAATAAAAATAAGCATTGTCCTCAACGCTTAGAAAAATCAAAATAAGGGAGGGTAGAAAGTAAAAGAGAACTTCCTATGTAGTCTCAGGGTGAGTGGAAGCATCGCCACCCTCGGGTTCCTCCAACTGGATCTCCCCATTATCTGGTTCGGGAATAACAGGGTTAGCGAACATTTGAAGCACCTCTTGGGCAGTGTGGGCAACAAGGTCTGGCTCGTCAGACTGGCCAGCTGGTGCCTCTGTTGATGGTATTACTGGTACTGCTAGTGCTGATGGATATGTCTCCATTAGTAGGTCAAATGGTAAGTCACCAGCTGCTGCAATCTTTGTTACCTCCTTTCTTAATCTCTCCACTGATTTCTTTGAAGCCTGGGATTTCCTCATCTTCTTTACCTGTTTGCTCAACTCCTCAATAGCTCCCCCAATAGCCACCGATGTATCCATAATGCTCTTCTGGTCCTCTAGAATCTTTTTCAATGTTTCCTCCACTAACGGAGGGGCCTGCGGTACTGCTGGGTTAGACGACTGTGCTGCAACGACACTGGATATGTTAGACAACTTAGAAGACTGTCTGTACCCAGTTGTTGAGACTCGCCAATGTCTGGGAGACTCGCAGCACAGTGAGTGGATAAGTGGATGAGGCCGGCACTTGTAATGATGCTGATAGTCTAGAAGTTGAAGGTGGTTGCATGCCAACTGTCCGGTGGAAGTCCCGATTGTTGTGGAAGGCGTGGGAGCTGTAGATGGCTCATCAGTAGATTCTGTACCCACAACCGATGGCTCATCAGACTAACCAACGGTGTTAGTGGCCTTACCCTTGAACTTTGGGTTGTCTGCACCTTGTAGGAGTACCATGAGAAGGGCTTCTTGGCGCTCACGTTTGTATCAAAAGTCCTTGGCTCCACCTTTGCATCGTTGAAATACTCTGTGAGGGTGTTGGGATATGGGTAGGAGCTTTCACCTTTTTGGACAGCCACTGTGATGTTGGGCGACATGATGGCACCCACATTGATTGGGTACCCGACCATAATAGATTCCACCAAAACTGCTTGGGGGATTAGGTGATTGTTCTCATTCCTGCTCGGGTCAATACTACTGCACACAAAAGTTTGCCACCCTTTTGCTTCAAATTTTAGGGTGGACCGTGTGATGGGAATCCCTCATGTGATCCACGATGGTGGTGGTTCTAGAGCAGCCAAAATCTCAGCTAACCAAGGGCGAGCTGCATCACCCATAGCAAGCTTCTCCAAGTACTGTATGGACTCTACCTCCTCGAATCCCAGATAAGTGTTCAGAGTGCTTGGGTTGAACCTGACCTTCAAATTTCTCACTTTTGTTAGTTTGGTACCCTTCTTTATGTGATCCCCATTGGCATATAACTCCCGTACCAAGTGCTCATTTGCATCGATGTCACTTTGGGTGAACCACATCCACCCCTTTCGCTCCCTCAACTGCTTAAGGACATTTGGATTGTACTTATCCAAATCCTTCATTAAGAACTGTCGCTCGAGTGTGAGCAATCTATGGGGTTACCACTCTCTGAACCTTGTGAAGGCCGTCAAACTCACAAATCTGTCCTCCCACGCTTCCTTCTTCTAGTTCGACCTCTATAGGATTCCCACTCGAGTGTCACCTCCTCTACCATTATCGAGGACATCATCATCATCATCTACTAAAACTGGTGCAGGAGGAGTAGGTGTAGAGAAGGGATTTGAACCTTGGCTACCGGCATCAGAACCCTAAGAAGAACTTGCTATAGTGGAGGGTTCGTTGCGCAATTGATATCTTCCAGTGGTTTGTGGTGGTTGGGACTGGGCCTCAGGCTGTACCTCCACTGAATGACCCTTTGATTCTTCTCTAGACGGGGCATATGAGCTAGATTTTGAGGGCTCTGTGGCCCTACCTCTCCCCAGTAGTCGGCTTTTTGGTGATAGCTTTTGATTGCAAACCCAGTGGGTGAGTTCCCTTTCCTCGGTCTCGGGAGAGTTCACCTCTCCCTTTAGATGTATCTCCAACGAACCATTTTTTGAAATACAAGGCACCTAATTCAGTTAGAGTTCAAAACAATGTAAACAATTGTATTACAGTTGCAGGAAATCAGTCTACAGAACAGATAGTTCAGACTGTACAATTTGAGTGCGGCCACAGACTGCCTTGTGCGGACCGCACAATTTCAAAGTGTGGTCGCACATCCTGAAGTGCGGACCGCACAATTTTGAGTGTGGCCGCAGAATCCCAAGTTAAAAAAACTGGTTCGCTGAAGTTCCAAAGTGCGTCCGCACACATTTTTCTGCGACAACACAATTTTTCTGTGGATCGCACAATTTTGAGTGCGGGTAGCACTTTTCATACAACACATTTTCCCTAATTTTAGGATCTGCGGACCGCACAATTTTGTGTGCTGTCGCACAATTTGAAATCACACGTCATTTATTTTAGGTTTTTGCAATTTTTGCACAATTTAGACATGGTATTTGCAAATTAAGCATGATGAATGGTTTACCCAGTCCCCAATGAACACACATGATATTACCCACATGATTTTAAGCGCACATGAATAATATTTGACATTTAGGCCTACAAATAACTATACTAATCAAGAACAAAAATTAAGAAAATAAAAAAATCAAACATGGATTGAACATACCACCGATGAAGGATGCAAGTGAGAATCTAAACTTGATGAAATGAATGTGGAGTGTGAACTATTTTGTGGTTCCCTGTGTTTGCTTAGGTCTCAAGAACTCAGAGTGTGTAAAGTTGTGAGTAGTGCACTAAGGTCCTATTTATAGTTGATCAAGTCGGTCAAAATTTTAGTTGAGTGCGGCTGCACAATTTTGAGTGTGGTCCGCACTCTTTACTCGGACCTTTGCTGAGATTCTGCGGTCCACACAAAAGTGAGTGCGACAGCAGAAATTTGTGACGTCCGCACATTTTTGTGTACGACCGCAGAATGGCCTATTCTCTGCAACTCAAAACTTCAAAGAGTTCACATTTTTAGGTCTCCAGTTGTGCGGCCGCACAAATAATTATGCGGCCGCAGAGTCTTCTCTACGGTTGCATTCACAATTGTGTTGTCCGCACAATAAATGTGCGGTCTGCACTTTTTCAACACTTGGCCTATTTTTTCGATCACAGTACCTGCAATGCTCACTCATTCCTGCAATTCACTTCAAAACCAGTTAGCTCACAACAAAACCTATCTAACAGAGAAGAAAATTAAAAATGAAAAGAAACATGGGTTGCCTCCCAAGAAGCGCCTCATTTAACGTCGTGGCACGACGCAGGTTACTATCAATCACTTGGAATGAATTAACGCCACAACGTTGATATCATCAACTTTGCCAAGATAATGCTTCACGTGGTGACCATTGACTCTTAACACTTCATCATTTTTGCTCTTCAAGTCTAATGAACCAAAGGGTGTCAATGCACGACCTCAGAAGGACCACTCAACTTATACTTCAACTTTCTTGGAAACATTTGTAACTGAGTATTGAACAATAACACAAGATCACCTTATTTGAACTCCTTGTTCTTGATGTACTTGTCATGAGGATACTTCATATTGTCCTTATATAAGGAAGAACTTCAAAATGCATGGTACCAGAATTCATCAAGCTCATTCAATTGTGCCACCCTCTAGTTCGCGGCGACATCCCATTCAAGATTAAGCTTCTTCAATGCCCACATAACTTTGTGCTCAAGTTCCACCGAAAGGTGACCAGATTTCCCGAGCACTAACTGGTACGGGGACATACCAATCAATGTTTTTTAAGACGTACTGTATGCCCAAAGATAATCATCAAGTTTCTTTGACCAATCGTACGGTTGACATTCGCTGTTTTTGACAAAATACTCTTGATCTCGCGGTTGGAGACTTCCACTTGCCCGCTTGCTTGAGGGTGATAGGGAGTCGACACTTTGTGAGTGACACCATACTTTGTGAGTAAGATATCAAAAGCTTTGTTGCAAAAGTGCGTTCCCTCATCACTAATAATGGCCCTTGGAGTACCAAATCTTGTGAAGATGTTCTTTTTAAAAAATGCCACCACTCTTTGAGCTTCATTGTTTGGTAAAACCACGATTTCAACCACTTTGACACATAATCCCCAACTACCAAAATGTAAGTGTTCCCGCAAGATCTTACAAACGGACCCATGAAATCAATTCCCCACACATAAAAAATGTTCTTAGAAATCCCACCAGCCCTTTGACATTCATCACAACGCTTGATGAGATCGCTAGTGTCCTTGTAAAGACTAGGCACATAAAATCCACAACTCAACACTTTTGTTGCCGTTCTAGATCCACCATGGTGACCATCATATGGTGAAGAGTGGCAAGCCTCAAGAATTTTAACTTGTTCCTCCTCCGGTACACATCGTCAAATCACACCATCGGTACAAATCCGGAAGAGATACGGCTCATCCCAATAATAGGCAAGGCAATCCCGTTTGAGCTTCTTTCTTTGGTTTGAAGAGAACTCATTTGGTACAATACCACTCACAAGGTAATTGGATAAATCGGCGAACCATGGCATCCCAATCATTGAACTAGCTAGAAGTTTCTCATCGGGGAAGGAATCATTTATCTCAAGGCTGTCATGTGGCCTCCCCTCCTCCTCTAAATGAGACAAGTGGTCCGCCGCTTGGTTCGCTACCCTTGCGGTCTTTAATCTCTAGATCAAACTATTGCAATAGAAGCACACACCTCATTAATTTTTCTTTTGAATCTTTCTTGCTCATAAAATATCGAAGCACCACATGATCACTGGGGACAATCACCTTTGTACCCATCAAGTACGGGCGAAACTTCTCCATAGTAAAGGTAATATCAGGAGCTCTTTTTTGGTCATTGTGTAGTTGACTTGGGCATCATTCATGGTCTTACTAGCATAGTAGACCTGATAGAAGATTTTGTTGATACGTTTCTCCAACATCGCTCCAACCGCCACATCACTTTCATCACACATGAGCTCGAAAGGCAAGCTCCAATCCGGTGCAGTGATAATATGAGTAGTAGTAAACTTTAACTTGAGCAATTTGAATGCTTTCATACAATCCTCGTTGAAATGGAACTTGGCATCCTTCTCCAAAAGTTTACACAAGGGGTTTACCACCTTAGAAAAGTCCTTGATGAATCGGTGATAGAACCCGGCATGACCCAATAAGCTCCTCACTCCCTTCACGGATGTAGGGGGTGGAAGTTTGGAGATCACCTCAATTTTGGCTTTGTCGACCTCAATACCATGCTTTGAATTTTGTGGCCGAGGACAATGCCTTCCTCGACTATGAAGTATTTCTCCCAATTCAAAACCAAGTTTGTTTCCTCAAATCTTGCCAATACCTTGTCCAAGTAGTCTAAGAACTCATCAAAAGAATTCCCAACCACGAAAAAGTCATCCATGAAGACCTCCAGAAAATCCTCCACCATGTCGGTGAAGATGGCCATCATACACCGTTGAAAAGTCATCGGTGCATTGCATAACCCAAATGGTATTCACGAGAATGCAAAAGTACCATAGGGACAAGTGAAAGTAGTCTTCTCTTGGTTCTCAGGAGCAATAAGAATTTGATTGTAGCTAGAATATCCATCAAAGAAACAATAAAAAGCTCGTCTGGCAAACCTATCAAGCATTTGATCAAGAAATGGAAGTGGGAAATGATCTTTCCGAGTGACTTTGTTGAGCTTCCTGTACTGCATGCACACTCTCCACCCGATGACCGTTCTTGTGGGGATCAACTCGTTCTTATAATTTGTTACCACGGTCATGCCCCCTTTTTTTGAGACACATTTCACCGGGGAGGTCCACGAGCTATCGGAAATGGGGTAAAAAACCCCGGCATCCAACCATTTTATGATCTCCTTCTTCACCACCTCTTGCATTGCTTCATTTAATCTTCTTTGATGTTCAACGTAAGGTTTGGAATCCTCCTACAAAATAATCTTTTGCATGCAAAAGGCGGGGCTTATACCCTGAATATCCGTCAATGTCCATCCTATAGCTTTCTTCCTCTTTTGAAGCATCGCCAAAGTAGAATCTACCTGCACGTTAGTCAAGCAAGAGGAATAAGTAATAGGTAAAGTAGAACATGGGCCAAGAAACTCATATCTGAGATGTGGAGGCAATGACTTTAACTCCAAAGTGGGAGGCTCCTCGATTGAGGGATTTTTTGGAGGAGTCTTCCGGTTTTCAAGATCTAAGGGCAATTTTCGGGGTTCATAAGTATACGACTCCATTCTTTGCAATGCATTTACACATTTCACATAGCCTTCCTTATCATCACCATCATTATTAAGCAATACAACTTCCAACGTATATTCAACATTCATCACGACACTAGCATCATCAACAATCACTTCATTTACTAGGTTCACAAACGAACAAACTTCATTGCTATTCAGTTACCTCATAGATTTGCACACATGGAAAACCGCCTTTTCATCACCCACCCGGAAGGTGAGCTCACCGGCTTCCACATCAACAAGAGCCTTACCCGTAGCAAGAAAAGGTCTACCCAAGATAATAGTCACCTCATAGTCTACCTCGCAATCAAGAATCACAAAGTCCGCCAGAAGGATGAACTTATCAACACGAACCAACACATCATCAATAATACCCAATGATCTCTTTATAGTACGATCTGCCATTTGAAACCTCATAGATCTGGGTCTTGGTTGCGCAATTCCCTAAGTTTTATACACTGAGTAGGACATCAAGTTGATACTCGCCCCTAGATCACATAGAGATTTTATTACACCCCATGTTTTCGTACGTAAAAGTACGCCATAAGTAGATTGATGAAAGCTCAGAAATGAGATATTACATCCCGCATTTTCGTACGTTAAAGTTTCGTCGTAAGTTAATCGACGTAAGTTCGGGAATGAGATTATTTTGAGATTTTAAGCATTATGCTATTTCAAACAAGTGATGAGTAAATTCATGAAGGTGAGAGGGGTAAGAAAATCGAAGAAAATAAATTTCGTCGAAGTTTGACATGTTGGGATATAATACGGCCCGAGCTAAAATACCTAGTATGTATGGAGTAGTGCCATACAAGGTATCACATGACCATGATAGTAAGGTGTATAAAGTGTATTAAAAGTGAGTGATATTTTAAGTAATTTGAGATAATTCCTAATAATATGGATAATTGGGTAATTATTAGTTAATGGGGATTAACAAATTAATTAAGTAACTAAGTGGATAAGAATTGAGACAAGGATAACCCCCATGTGGCAGCCACCACATACCTTAGCTTGCCACATCTCTAATGACTTAATGAGTCATGATTATCTTGGTTTTTCTACATATTATTTGACACAATACAATACAAAGAACATTTGGGACATTAAGTTGTTTAACATTTAGATGGGTGTAAAGATGCTTCAACAACTCATTCAAATTTTAGCAACGTGATTTTGCTACAAAAATCATACGAGACTACGTAATGTTATAGCAACTAGATTTTGCGATTCTAAGGGAGTACAGTGCAATCTTTCTCAAAGAATATCATACGGATTTTCCCCTACTTCGATCCGCCGTTACGTGTTGTCGCATTTGACGTGGATTAGAGGGATTGTTAAGAGAATCGGCTCAGGTATGTTAAAGCTACCCCTTCATTCTTTTGGCATGATCCATACAACACAAACGAAACGAGAAAATGCACGACTTCCATAAATGACTCTATTCGTAGAAATGCTAGAGATGGTTATATTCTTGATTCCCCATATATCTTATTATTCTATCGTTTGTTTCATGGGTCTCAGAACATACGTAAGTTGATAAAGTCAATTTCATGATATTAATCAGAGGCATAATGGTACACTCCAAAATATTTTATTGACGTACTTCTCATGCATTGACCCATGACCAGATGACGTTATATACGCGTATATATGTATATGTATATGAGATATGGGAAAAGGTTAAGGCGTTATATACACACCACCACCTGATCAGCTGGTATACGTTGATGATTTTCCCACCATGGCCGAAATGATATGATGGGATGCCCTCAGAGGCTTGGTGATGTTATGAACATATATACCTATACATGGTATAATGTTTATAAGCATATGCATGGCACTATAAAAATGAAATGATTCACAGAGCTATGCAGACTTAGAGGTCGAGTCTATTACTCCATGTTTCTCTCATGTCTATTATTTATTGATTTTCATTCCTTACATAATCGGTACATTATTTGTACTGATGTCCCTTTTGCCTGGGGACGCTGCGTTTCACGCCCGCAGGTCCCGATAGGCAGGCCGAGAATCCTCTAAGCAGGCGATTAGCTCAGCAGAAGATGTTGGTGCACTCCATTTGCTCCGGAGTTGCTTGTTTGGTCAGTATGATTTAGATGTGTATTGTTTGGTATGGCGGGGGTCTGTTCCGACCTTTATGACAATTATGTACCCTTAGTGGCTTGTAGACAGACGTCATGTACGTAAAAGATTATATGGCCTTGTCGGCCTATGTTCACTGTACGAGTGGTTAGTTTTGTCTTAGAGGCCCATATGTCTTATGTATAAGTTGGTATTACATGTTGTATTCTACCTATTTTGTGGAAGTCTATCCGACTCAGTTATCTATGATAGTACGATACGAAAAGATACGTTATGTTGGTACTCGGTTGAGTAAGGTACCGGGTACCCGTCGCGGCCTATCGGTTTGGGTCGTGACAGCTTTGGAAAAGTCGATGCTCCCAATAGTTCAAGGGATTGTGAAAGGGCTGGGATCTTCCAATTTTGGAGCCATTGAGTGCACAATAGCACTCACTTGATGTGTCATCTTGATAGTCTCGCAATTTATTGATCTTTTCTTCGTCACCAAATCCTTCATGAACTTTGCATAGCCGGGCATTTGTTCCAACGCCTCAACCAATGGCACATTAATGTATAAGCTATTCATAATGTCAATAAACTTCTTGAATTGGTTCTCACTCTTTTGCTTGGACAGCCTCTAAGGGTATGGAGGAGGAGGCCTTGGCATTGATGTATTGGCCTTTGCCGCTACCGGTTCCGGTATGACAATCATGTGTTCCCTAGACGGGTTCACCTCTTCTCGTGTCTCCTTCATATTTTCATCAATATCAATTGTCACTTCTTCATTAGCTTGAACCACATTGCTTGTAATCTCATCTTCTCGAACCACTACATCATCATCCACAATTCTTCTTTGATTTGAGGTGGTTGCATCCACACCTTTACCACTCCTTGTGGTTACAGCCATGGCATGTCCCGTGTTGTTCCCACCTTTCGGGTTCACCACCATATCACTAGGTAATGCCCCTTAGGACGAGTGATTAAAGCTTGCAATATTTGCCCCAACTGAACTTCCAAATTGCGGATTGAAGTGTTGCGAGAGGCTAATTGAGCATCGGAGTAGACATTTTTCGCCATCATGTGTTTGAACATATTTTGAATTCGTCCCATCTCATTATTGGAAGAACTAGAATAGTGAGGCAGAAAAGGAGGCGAGTTTCTTGGTTGTTGATACATCGGGGGCCTTTGAATGCCCGACCTCCGATTCCCTTGATTATTATTCCAATCCCCTTGGTTGTTGCCTCCCCAATATCCTTGATTGTTGCCACCCCAATTGCTTTGGTTGCCTTGATTGTTCCAATTTCCTTGATTATTGTTATTGTTCCAATTACTTTGATTGTTGTTACCACCACTCCAACTTCCTTGGTGGTTTGATTGTTCCAATTTCCTTGATTTCCTTCCGATCGCCATTGTTGTTGATTCGAGCCTTGAGAATTATTTCTTTTCCCTTGGTAGTTGTTGACATGTTTCACATCTTATTATTGCTCATTGTACGAATCACCTTGGTCAAACCCACTATCATCTTGCACAAATTGCGCCACCCGATTTTGCACTTGTTGACCTTTTTGCCTTCTTTTGTTCACCATCATATTGACACCTTACATCGCATTCACTTGCTTAGGACCTTGAACTTGTGAGAGTTGAGCTTTGGTTAATTGATTCATTGTTGTGGTCAACTCGGCAATTGCTTGCCCATGATCATGTCGTTCTTTGTGTAGGTGAATGACATTTGGATCAGCTTGAGGAACATTAGCTCTACTTTGCCTTGCCGATGAGGTATCCACCATCTCATCTAAAATTTCACAAGCTTCGACATATTGCGTTGTCATGAAATTCCCATCGGAAAGTTGATTTACCTCGCATTGATTGGTAGTGTTGATCCACCTATAGAAGATTTGTTGAATCATAGCCGCAGTCATGTCATTATCCAGGCATTCTTTCACCATAGTACGATACCTCTCCCAAATCTTGTGCAAAGGCTTATTGCGTTATTGTTTGAATGCGAGAATCTCATCCCGAAGAGTAGCCATATGCCCGGGAGAAAAGAACTTTGCAATGAATTTTTCCGCCAATTCATCCCATGTACGGATGGAATGGTTTGGTAATCTTTCTAACCAATCCAAGCCTTTCCCTTGTAGAAAGAAGGGAAATAGCCTCAACCTTAGAGCATCCTTGGAGACGTTGGTTTGTTTGCTCCCCCAGCAAGTGTCTACAAACCCTTTCAAGTGTTTGTATGCATTTTGACTTGGAGCTCCGGTGAAGAATCCCCGTTGCTCTAGCAATGTGAGCATAACATTGGTGATTTGAAAGTTCCCCGCCCTAATGCGGGGAGGGACTATGGCACTTGCGTATTCTTCGTTCGGAAACACTCGGTGTGGGGACGCTCTTGCTGGAGGTGGGGGAGGGGCATGAATATTTTCATGAGGCGGTTGACCTTGCCTATTTGCTTGAGGTTCAAGAGGAACCTCATCACCTTGGTAATCGTCCACTTCCTCCCCAAAAGGCATAATTCCGAGAGGATCATTTTTTAGGGTCATTTTTGTACCTACAATCGATTCACAAAAAAGGTTCGTAACCCAGAAGGAAAAGAAGACAAGTCAGTCACACACAAAACCAAATATATAGCTAAATTCATTTTTAGCTCCCCGACAACGACGCCAAAATTTGATGTCGCTCAAATTCCCACCACTAATTGGGATTGTGAAGCGGTCGATGCAATTATAAATACCCAACGTGAGTCGGGGTCGATTCCACAACGAGCTTATATTGGATTAGGTATATATCTAGACTTGATGTGTGACGTCCCCAAATTGAACTTCCACATGTTCGTTTGTTTAGATCTATTTCTAATTTTTATGCTAATGTTTGTAATTGTAAAGCCAAGGAACAATGTTTTTGATGTTGTTGCTTTTCAAGTTTATAAAAGATCTAAGGCTGTGACTTCCACCTAGTTTGTTACCTAACAGATTGAGAGCTTTAGGGCATGTTTGGTTGGTCGGGATATAATATAGCAATCACATGCGCTTACCCAATCTATACCTCTCGGTAATTTGAGTGATGTTGCCGAATTTGGCTTTCTCAAGTTCAAATGGGTATTTCTTGAAACAAGTGATAGATGCTCAAGTCAGGTCTTACTATCTCTAGATTAAACGCTTTATTAGGGATATCAATTTCTTGAGTTCACCCCAATTTCTAGTTAGCCAAGTTTTCCTAGACTTAGTCTGTCTAGATGATTAAGGGAAGAAAATCTAATGCTAAAAGGATAAACTATTACAAAGTTACCCAAAACAGTAAAGGAAAAACAGCTATCTACTTTCAGGTGTTCAAACTTAACCTAAATTTGACATAAAGATATATTTATACCCAACTGTAATTATCGGACAAAATTTCCCCTACAGAGGTTGTGCAACCGCACAATTCTGTGTGCAGTATGCACTTTTGAAGCTGTCTTGACAGGATGGACTTTTGCGGCCGCACAATACTGGGGTACGACCGCACTTCTTCTGATTTTGTGGACCGCACAGTTCTAAGTGCGACCGCACTCTTGAACTTGAACTTGAACTTGAGAAATATGAAAAAAAGGTAGAAACGTACAACTCCCGAGTTGATCAAATTCTGGGGGTGTTGACGCCCAAATTCACACCATTGATTGGGATTGTGAAGCAGCCGATGCAATTATAAATACCTAACGTGAGTCGGGGTCGATTCCACAGAGAGCTTATATTGGATTAGGTATATATCTAGACTAGATGTATGACGTGCCCAAATTGCACTTCCATATGTTCGGTTGTTTTGATCTACTTCTAATTTTTATGCTAATGTTTGTAACTGTAAAGCTAAGGAACAATGTTTTTGATGTTGTTGCTTTTCAAGTTTAAAAAAGATCTAGGGCTGTGACTTCCACCTAGTTGGTTACCTAACAGATTGAGAGCTTTAAGGCATGTTTTGTTTGTCGGGATATAATATAGTAATAACACGCGATTACCCACTCTATACCTCTCGGTAGTTTGAGTGATATTGCCCAATTTAACTTTCTCAAATCTAAATGGGTATTACATGAAACAAGTGATAGATGCTCAAGTCAGGTCTAACTATATCTAGATTCAACCCTTTAACTAGGGCTATCAATTTCTTGAGTTCACCTTAATTTCTTGTTAGCCAAGTTTTCCTAGACTTAGTCTCTCTTTCTCAAGTAGAGACTAAGTCAGTTAGGCATGAACCAATGTTTGCAACCATTAATTATTAAATTCAAGCAATAACTATGCTAAATATCATACACCTAATCATAAACAAGCCCTAAATCAATCACCCATTAGGCACCCATACTAGGGTTGGGTCACAACCGTAGCTAAGGGCTTAGCTACTCATCGGAAAAAATGAAGAAATTAAAGAAGAAACTAATATTAAACTCATAATAGATGATTAAGGGAAGAAATTCTGATGTTAAAATGATAAACTATTACAAAGTTACCCAAAACAGTAAAGGTAAAACGGCTATCTACTTTCAGGTGTTCAAACTTAACCTAAATTTGACATAAAGATTTATGTATACCTAGCTGAAATTATCGGAGAAAATTGCCCCAACGGAGGTTGTGTGGCTGCACAATTCTGTGTGCGGTCTGCACTTTGAATCTTACTTGAATGGATGGACTTCTGTGGCCGCACAATACTAGGGTGCGGCCGAACTTTTTCAGATTTTATGGACCGCACAATTCTGAGTGCGGCTGCACTCTTGGACTTGAGCTGGACATGGGAGATTTTTGTGGACCGCACATTTATGAGCGCGGCTGCACTTTTGCGTTCTGTGGCCACATAATAATAGTGCGGTTCGCACTTCTTCAGGGCCTCAAACTTCCATCTCTCTGAACCTCATCTTCTACGGTTGCACAATAATTGTGCGGTCCGCACTTTGCAAAGGAAATTTGCAAGAGCTTTTTCATGGTCTACGACCACACACAATAATGTGCGGTCCGCACTCTTCCTGTTTTTTCTCTACTTCAGTCTTTGTCCAAAATTACTCCTTCTTGAATTGATTTTTACCTCTTTGGCCCATGTCCCAATAATCGTGCAAGAGAGTACATTTCATTAGTTCTCGGGAATACCTTTAAGCATTTTAAGCTAAAACTTAAGTAAAAGAGAGCAAATAAGCATTCAAAATCCCTACTTATTAGGGGGCACCACCGATTTTGAGATGCTTGGATTCGAAGAAGTTCATGCAGAAGCCTTTCCCTCTAAGTGCAACTCCTAAGCCCATCCCAAAGAAATTCCGCATGCCAGAAATTCATAAGTATAATGGGACCACCGACCCTAATGAGCATGTCACTTCTTATATATGTGCAATAACGTGGAATGATTTAGAGATGACGAGATTGAGTCCGTTCTGCTAAAAACGTTTGGAGAAACTTTAACGAAGGGGGTGATGATATGATACCATAACTTGTCGCCCAATTCCATTGATTCCTTCGCCATGCTCGCAGATTCCTTCGTCAAAGCACATGCCGGAATAATAAAGGTCGAGACTAGGAAGTCGGACCTCTTCAAAGTGAAGTAGAAAGACAACAAAACGTTAATAGAATTTGTATCTCGGTTCCAGATGGAAGGTAAGGACCTATCCCTGGTAGTAGATGATTGGGATGTACAAGATTTTACTCAAGGTTTGAACATACGAAGCTCAGCAGCCTCACGATAGCTAAAGCAAATAATTGAGCATCCAGCTGTGACCTGGGCCGATATGCATAATTGATACCAGTCAAAAATCAGGGTCGAGGATGATCAGTTGGGAGCTCCTTCCGGTTCTGTTTATCCAAACAAGCCCGTCGGTAGAATTCAAAGGGACATCTACAGAGAACCCCGATCGAACACAGATCGGTATCAACCATACGATGGAGATTGTAGGAACAACGGTTTTGGATGCAACCCCGTTCAAAGTGATTGAAGGAACGATTTGAGGACACAACTCCCTAGGGCTCATGAGTAAGAATGGTTTCGATAAACATGTCGATCCCACAGAAGCACCACGACTATTAGAATACAACTTCAGCGTCGATGCATCAGCTATTGTATCGGCCATTGAGCGGATCAAAGATACCAGATGGCCTCGAACCCTACAGACCAATTTGGCCTAGAGGAACCCAAATCAAATATGCAAATACCATGGTACTCATGGTCACAGAACGGAGGACTACAAACAACTGAGGGAGGAGGTAGCCCATTTGTTCAATGAAGACCACCTTCGAGAATTCTTGAGTGACCGAGCTAAGAACCACTTTAGATATAGGGATGAAAATAGGTAAAATAAACAGAAAGAACCACAACATGTGATTAACATGATCGTCGGTGGGGTCGATATTCCACAGGGACCCGTATTCAAGCACGCCAAGATGTCGATCACCAGGGAAAAGTGAACTCAGGACTATGTGCCGGCAGGGACCTTGTCTTTCAATGACAAGGATGCAAAGAGGATCTCACAACCCCACAATGACGCACATGCAATATCTTCCCTTATGAATAAGATTCAAGTTAAACGTGTTTTAATTGATCCAGGAAGCTCGGCCAACAATATTCGATCAAGAGTCGTGGAGCAGCTCGACCTACATGATCAAATTGTGCCCGTAGGTCGGGTTATTAACGGCTTCAACATAGCGAGTGAAACTACCAAAGGTGAAATTATCTTTCTAGTAAATGGATACGAGACCGTTTAAGAAACTAAGTTCCACGTGATCGAGGGCGACAAGAGATACAACGCCGTGCTCAGAAGGCCTTGGGTTCACAACATGGGGGAGGTACCTTCAACCCTTCACCAAGTTCTAAAGTTTCTAACATCAGAGGGAGCAAAACTTTGTACAGGGGACAACCTGCCGCCAAGAAGATGTTTGCAGTTGATGAAGTGATACCGGTATCGACACTCTCATCAACAAAGGGATCGAAGTCGAAGGGTAAGTAGGAGGCCAAATAGCAACCACAGACACCGGCCTCGACCCAACTGCAGGAACAAGGGATCAACGATGATGAAGACTAATGGATCACCAGATCCTTTATAAACTCCGATGACTCTGACGCCACCAAGTCAACAGCCGAAGAGGTGGAACAAGTCACGTTGATCGACCACCAACCCGAACAAAAGGTATACCTGGGTACGGGGCTAAACCCCAAGCTCAGGAACAAACTTATTCCTTTTCTTAAAGCTAACATAAATTCCTTTGCCTGGTCCCATCTCGATATGACAGGGATCCCACCAAATATCATTATCCATCGACTAAGCTTGGACCCAAAGTTCCATCCAGTAAAGCAAAAGAGAAGGCCTCAGTACGAGGTTAATCTTGCATTCATCAAGGACGAGGTAACCAAACTTCTTAAAATAGGGTCCATTCGGGAAGTAAAATATCCCGAATGGTTAGCTAACGTAGTGGTAGTCCGTAAGAAGGGAAATAAACTTAGAATATGCGTAGACTATAAGAACCTGAACAAGGCCTGCCCTAAGGATTCTTTTCCTTTGCCGAATATCGATCGCATGATCGATGCCATGGCTGGCCACGAGATTCTCAATTTTCTCGATGCCTACTCCGAGTACAATCAAATACAGATGAACCCGGAGAATTAGGAAAAAACTTCATTTATCACTAAATACGGCACCTATTGTTATAACGTAATGTCGTTCAAACCAAAAAATGCTGGTGCAACTTATCAACGCCTAGTAAATCGAATGTTCGAACAGAAAATAGGAAAATCAATGGAAGTTTATATTGATGACATGTTAGTTAAGTCCCTGCGAGCAGAGGACCATTTGAAACACTTGCAGGAGACCTTCAACATACTAAGAAAGTACAACATGAAGCTCAACCCGAAGAAGTGTGCGTTCCGGGTCGGCTCGGCCAAGTTCCTCGACCGAAGATATCACGGTCGTGGATAATGTCAAGGCTATACAAAGGTTAACAGGGTGCATAGCCGCCCTAGGGCGTTTCATCTCGAGGTTCTAAGACAAGAGTCACCCGTTCTTCTCACTACTTAAGAAGATGAGTAATTTATCATGGACCCCGGAATGCCAAAAAGCCTTAGAAGAACTAAAATGATGCATGTCAAGCCCGCCACTACTTCACACCTCGAAAGTGGACGAGTGACTCTACTTATACTTAGCAGTCTTGGAAATACGGTAAGTGGGGTCCTAGTTCGATAAGAGCAAGGTACGCAATTCCCTGTTTACTATGTTAGTCAGACTAGGTGAGGTCGAGACCAGATACCCAGACTTAGAAAAATTTGTGCTTGCCTTAATAAGCGCCTCTAGGAAATTAAAACCATATTTCCAATGTCACCCAATTTGTGTTGTAACTACCTATCCCCTTCGCAATATTTTGCACAAACCCGAACTCTCGGGTTGATTGGCCAAATGGGTCGTCGATATCAGTGGGTACGACATTGAGTATCAACCCTAAACGACCATCAAGTCTCAAATCTTGGCTGACTTCGTGGTTGACTTCACACCAACCCTCGTACCTGAGGTAAAAAAAGAACTATTATTAAAATCGGGTACATCATCAGGGGTGTAGACCCTCTTCACAGACGGTGCTTCGAACGTGAAGGGGTACAGGCTGGGCATCGTTTTGAAGCCACCTACGGGTAATATAATTAGACAATCTATCAGAACTTTGATATTAACTAACAATGAGGCCGAGTATGAGGCCATGATTGCAGGTCTAGAGGTGGCTAAAATTTTGGGAGCAGAGGTAATAGAGGCCAAATGTGATTCCTTACTTGTGGTAAACCAAGTCAACAGAACTTTCGAAGTCCGAGAAGATCGAATGTAGAGGTACTTGGACAAGCTACATGTAACTCTACATCGATTTAAAGAGTGGACCTTACAATACGTACCTCTAGAACAAAACAACAAGGCCGATGCCCTTGCGATTGGGGTCATCGATCGAAGATGATGAAGTTAACTCGGGGACTGTCGTACAACTCTCGAGAACAACGATCAAAGAAGGTCACGCTGAAATAAAATCTACAAGTCTTACTTGGGATGAGAAACACGTACATCGAATATCTAAAGAAAGAGAAGCTCCAATCAGATCCAATGGAGTGGAGAACTCTACGCATGAAGGTAGCACGGTTCACTTTCGCCGAGGATGGAACACTATTTAGGAGGATGTTCGATGGACCATTGGCGATATGTTTGGGACCAGGAGGTACCGACTATGTCCTACGGGAGATTCACGAAGGCACTTGTGGGAATTATTCTGGTGCCGAATCACTAGTTCATAGAGTTATCAGAGCAGGGTACTACGAGATCGATATGGAAAATGATACAAAAGATTTCGTTCGAAAGTGCGACAAATGTCAAAGGTATGCGCCAATGATTCACCAGCCCGGGGAGCAGCTCCACTCAGTCTTGTCCCCATGGCCATTCATGAAATGGGGAATGGACATCGTCGTCTCTCTCCCATTGACCCTTGGTAAATCTTAGTTTATTTTATTTATGACTGATTATTTTTCTAAGTGGGTTGAAGCACAGGCTTTCGAGAAAGTCATAGAAAAAGAAGTCATAGACTTCATTTGGGACAACATTATATGTCGATTCAGGATGACTGCCGAGATTGTGTGCGATAATGGAAAGTAGTTCATCGGCAGCAAAGTGACTAAGTTTCTCGAGGATCACAAGATTAAAAGGATTCTATCAACACCATATCATCCCAGTGGGAACGGACAAGCTGAATCTACCAACAAGACCATTATTCAAAATCTTAAGAATAGATTGACCGACGCTAAGGGGAAATGGAGAGAGATATTGCCCGAGGTTCTTTGGTCATACTGCACAATGTCGAAATCCAGTACAGGGTCAACACCGTTCTCATTAGTCTATGGTGTCGAGGATCTTATCCCCGTCGAGGTCGGAGAACCTAGCCTCAAGTTTCGATATGCAACAAAAGAATCGAATCACGTGGCCATGATTACAAGCCCATAATTGTTGGGCGAAAGACGCGAGGCCGCCCTCGTTCGATTGGCCTCACAAAGTCAGCGGATCAAAAGGTACTACAATCGAAGAGCCAATCTTTGACACTTTAAAATTAGGGACTTGGTGCTAAGAAAAGTCTCCCTCAACATTCGAAATCGAATGAATGAAAATTTGGTCCAAATTGGGAGGGATCATATTAGGCCTTGACATCATCGGAAAGATATCCTACAAACTCGGCACGATGAACGACGAGCAATTACCAAACAGTTGGACATATCACTCCTAAAATGATACTACTACTGAGGTACGACCTTTCCATTTTTATTTATATTCTAAACTAACCAATTGCAAGTGTTTGATTGAGTGGCGATGGATTCTTTAAAACGAAGCCATTAGGTCTGAAAGCACGCGTTGCACTCTTTTTCCCTTAGATCGATTTTTCTCCTAAATGGGTTTTTTCGGCAAGGTTTTTAACGAGGAAATCATTGTTCGTGCTAACTTAGAGAAATTCAATAGTATCCGTGGCTTCTTTACAATCAACCTTGAATACTGGGGGGCATCACCCTCGGATGTCGACGTTTGTTGCAAGGAAATTACTTCGTGACGGCTGGGTATCGATAGGTAAATTTGTAAGGGCCAAACGGTCAAATACACTGTGCCCGTATAGGTTGCTCGAGCCGTGACATCAAACAAGCACGCATGTATAATCATCTATTAAGAGAAAGTATTTTTCTTTGCCAAATATCTCATGCCTTAGAAAAATTGTACTTTACAATTTCGTACTCTCGAACTATTATGAGAACAAACTTAAGGGTCGACGATAACTAAAGTTCGAACAACCAACCCCACGCTCGGGCATTGCCGTCCGAAAAATGGACGAAGTCAAATTATCAACACTTCGAGATTATAAGACCTTAAAGGAAACCCTCGATCTTTATAGGTCACGGCCACCCCACTCGGGGACATATATTTCAGGCAAGCTCAAAGTGAAACGGGAAAATAATCCCAAGAGGCAAATCCCAAACTAAAAAGGATACGGCCAAATTGACACGGTTCAGAGACGTCCGAATTCCGTTATAAAATAGGCCTTCGAATATTCTCATAAACCAGTTAGAAAAGGCTACCCTCGGCAAAATTACAAGGGTCTTCCATAGTATCAAGCCTCGAAAACCCTAATGGGTACAAAAATTTTTGAATTCTCGAACAAGTTCCTTATTTCGTGCTAAGGCATTACAAATTTCATATAAATAACAAAAACAAACACTTTCCTAGCCGAAAAGGGGAAAAAACCATTCTTTTTACAAAGGCCAAATCGGCCTAATACAAAGTGGTAAGGGACATCTTTTGTTTTGAGTTTGAGGGATCATCCTCACTCAATTAAAACCTAAGGGTTACCCTACTTCGAGTTTGAGCAAGCACTCGCTCGACACTAGTTCAGTTTCGATCCAAATTGCCTAAGCCTCGCACCTGTGGGTACAATTTCATAAGGCATAAATGAAACAAAAATGAAGTAAAGCCAAGAAAGAAAGGGAAAAAATATCTTTGTATATATGTCAAAATTTATTTACAAGGGTAACATGGACCGATCGAGGTTCTATAAAAACTTCAAAGGAAAAAAATCCTAAGTGCCTAATCTTCTCCAGGATCAGCATCTTCACCATTGGGGTCCCTCCACTCTTGGACCCGCTCATGCTCCCATATTCATCATCATCAGAAAAGGCCAATGCCTTGGCGTCGGCTTAAAGCTCTTTAGCATTTTTGATCTCGGTAGTGAGATCGAAGCCACAAGCATGAATGTCCTCGAGAGTCTCTCTTTGAGACTGGCACTTGGCATACTCGGCATATCAATATGCTCGAACTTGATCAGCATCGACAACTTCCTTTGCTCGAGATTGAGCGGCTTCAACGTCGGACTGGTAAACATCCACGATTGCCTCAGCATCGGCCTTGTCCCTCTCAGCCTCAGATTTTGCCGCTACAAGTTCCGTGACCAACCGAGCCTCGAGCTCCACACTTTTCTTGGATTGTGCCATGTTCTTCTCTTTCATGCCCTGGAGTTGGCTTTCTGTCGAGGATAACTGAGCTCGAGTAGCATCCTTCCCTGAAGCAAGACGGCCTATGTTTTGCTTCTATGACACGGTCTCCGCCTTTACCGCACCCACCTCTTGTCAAAGTTTCCCAATTATCTTGAGCTTCTGCTGGACCTGTGAGATCGAATTGTTATCCATCACCCCCGAACTGATGACATGAGCTTCTAAGATTTTTATTACCAGCTCGGTCAGGTTGCTTTGTTCTTTCTGATCCGCATCTAGCTCAACTTGGAGGCCATTGTCTTCTTCTTCTTTCTGATCACCGAGAAGTTTAAGGGAATTTGTTTCCTCAGTGAGCCCTTGAATATTGGCCTCGTATCGGCTCAGTTCTACTAAAGACCTAGAAAAAGCTTCATGATGAAGCAATGAGGCCTATTGTAATGACCCAAAAGGTCATCCCTTATTTTTATGTCAAAACGATGTTCCGAGGCCTTGAAAACCTTCTTTTATCTCACCTTTATTTACGTGCACATCCCGGACGTATAGCCGGGAAGCCTTTATGTGAAAAACTGAGAAAATGCTAGTTTTGCCTTACAAATTTGATTTAAGTTGACTTCGGTCAACATTTTGGGTAAACGGACCCGGACCCGTGACCGGAATCGAATTCCGAGGTCCCTAGCCCGAGAAATAAAATTTTGAAAGAAATTATTTTTTTGAAAAATATAAGAGAGTTTAGAAATTGATTATATTTGAAATTTATGGTATCGAGCTCGTATTTTGGTTCCGGAGCCCGGTACAGGTTCAATATGATATTTGTGACATGTCTGTAAAATTTAGTAAGAAACGGAAGTCGTTTGACGTGATTCGAACCCGTAGTTGTAAAATTTGATACTTTGGAAGTTTTGGAAATTTTCTTTGATTTTAAGGATAAGCTCGTTGTTTAAGATGTTATTTTGGAGATTTGATAGCACGAATAAGTCCGTAGGGTGCTTTTGAGGTTGTGTACATGTTTGGTTTGTAGCCCCGAGGGCTTGGGTGAGTTTCGGATAGGTGTCGGGGTGATTTTAACTTAGAAATTCTGGTGTCTTTTGGTGTTGCTGGTGTCTAGGAAATTTACCCTATGTGAACGCATGGGGATCCATGCGAACGAAATGCACACACGGGGAAGGGGGCCGGGTTATTCTATGCAAACGCATAGACTTGCTCGCGAACGCACATGCCAGGGGACATAAGCCTATGCGAACGCGGCTAGTCCAGTGCAAACGCACTGTTTAAAAAGGGAGCTGGGGATGGGGGCCATTTTACACTGTGCGAACGCGGCTCTTGGCTCGAACGCATAGGCCAAATGAATTAAGCCTATGCGAAAGCGGCTCTTGGCTCGCGAAAGCATAGGCCAAAGGAATTAAGCCTATGCGAACGCGGCCAAGGCACGCGAACGCATAGAGACAGTGTCCAGTGTTAAACACAGTAGCTAAAAAAAAGGGATTTCTTCAAAACTTCATAACTTTCTCTCTAGAACTTGAAATTTGGCGATTTTTGAAAGGCAATTTCACCACAAAATCATAGGTATGTATTCTTAGACTAGTTTTATTCAAATTCCATTAACACCCATTAGATTTCTAGGCCTAAATCACGTTCTTAAGGGTAGAAAATTAGGGATTTGGGTAGAGTTAGGGACTTTTGAATAATTGGAATTTAGACCTTGTTTTGGGGTCAGATTTCGGAACTAATTACATATTCGGGCTCGTGTGTGAATGGGTGATCGAGTTTTGGTCCGAACCTTGTGTTTTGACCAAGCGAGCCCTGGGTCGATTTTTGACTTTTTGGGAAGAATGCTAGAAAACCTATATTTAAGCATTGGAATTGAATTGTTTAGAGTTTATTGATGTTATTAAGTCAATTATGTCTAGATACAATTGATTTGGAGTCAAATTCAAAAGGGAAAGCGGTGATTGAGGCTTGATTTTGGTCGTGGAAGTCGAGGTAAGTGTTTGGCCTAACCTTAGCTTGAGGGAATAGGTGTTGAGTCTTATTTGCTATGTGTTAATATTATGTTCAACGTATAGGTGAGGTGACGAGTACCTATGCGTTGGTGTCAAGCATGCCCGTGAGTCGGATATTATGAGTTATGTGATTTTCATTGATATTTACTGTGTTATAGCTTGAATTCCATTTTGTGGTTATTCATTTTGGTGGAAAATTCTTGGTAATGAACATTGTTGAGTATTGGTTTCGGTTGAGAAACTTTATGTGAAGATATGTACTTGAGTGAGATTGGTTATAGCTGTGTCCCTTGCCGGGATGGTGATATTTCTACTGTTGTTCCCTTGCCGGGATGTTATGATTTATTATTATGGTTCATATTGTTGATTTTTCCTCGCCGGACTTCTGTTATTGATTTGGGTGAGGAAGAGTGTAAAGCACGAAGTGTGATGCCGTATATTGATTATTGTGAGGAAGAGTGTAAAGCAAGATGGGTGATTCCGTGTATTGATTATTGTGAGGATGAGAGTGTAAAAGCACGTACGGTGATGCCGTGCCATATTATGATATTAAAAGCATGAAGGGTGATGCCGTGCCGTTTTTCTTGATTATTATGAGGATGAGAGTAAAAGCACGAAGGGTGATGACGTGCACTTGCATTTATTATTTGGTGAGGTTGAGAGTAAAAGCATGAAGGGTAATGTTGTGCACTGTCTTCTCTGTGATGTTATTTCCTGCTGTTCAAGTTGATATTGAATTTTTATCTTATTTCATTATCCCCTTTATTTGATAGTTCTTTCCCCCAGCATGTTCCCCTTTTCTTTGTACTTAGATGTTTACTCCTGTTATTGTTATTCCTCCGAATATTATCAATTACACAAGTTGTTTGGGTTGTTGTGTCCTAGCCTCGCCACTACTTCGCCGAGGTTAGGCTCGACACTTACTCAGTACATAGGGTCAGTTGTACTGATGCTACACTTTGCACATCTTTGTTGTGTAGATCACGGTACAGGACCCTACGGATATTAGATCGAGGAGGCTACCTTCAGTCCACGCGGAGACACCGAGGTAGTCCTGTTGGCGTCTGCAGGCCTTGGCGTCCCCTCCTATTTCCTTTGTATTCTGTTCTAGTTGTTTCAGAAACAGATGTACTTATTTCATTCAGACTTTTATATGTATTACTCTTAGACAGTCCGTGAGTTGTGACTCCAACATTCTGGGATTTGTTTTTTTTTGTGAAATTTCGTAAAGGTATTGGATTGAGTTATATACCTTGTTTCATTTTGTACCTTTTCTCATGTTAATGTTGTATTTCACCTGTTTACGACTAATAATAAAGGAATAAAGTAAATTGAACATTCACGTTGGCTTGCCTAGCGGGTTCAACGTTAGGCACCATCACGGTCCCGACGGTGGGAAATTCGCGTCGTGACACCTATACATATGAAGAAATGTAATTAGGCAAGAAGAGAAAAAACACATGGAAACTGATATCGGCAAACGAAGTTAAGGTTTACCCTATTCAAGGCCTGTTGTGCCTCATTAAAGTGAAATGGTACTCCCACTTTGTCTATGAGGGTCTGGTCTTCCTCCAGGATCGAGATGACAATTGTTCGTTTGCACTCGGGGCTGATGCTAGGGGACGGAAATTGACTGGTCAGTCTGAAACTTGAGGAATTTCCACCCGAATCCTTCCTCGGTATCTCCAAGTCACTAAGGCCAGCGGCATCCTCGACCCCGAAAAAATAACCACGGAAGGGATCCTTCCGTCCGTGGTCTCCTTCTACATAAGGAATCTTCATGGAACGAGCCTCCCAAATCATCCCCTGAGAAAATGAAGGAAGCAACGGGGAGTCTCCGATTTCTAATGCCCCAAGTGGATCTCTTGGGGATTTATCTTCATCACGAGGAGTCTCGGCACCGGCCTCTATAGCTTTTTCATCCGCCTTCTCACCCTGAGGTGAGGAACCTTTGGCTCTTGTTGGCTCAGGTATTCTGACTAAGTCCCTCTCTTGGGCCCGATTAGATCGAGGCAACACACTTTCAGCTTCAGCCTATCTAGTGGCCTTTTGGCCCTCGATTTTAGCTCGTACTCGAGCCACCGGATCTAAATCATCCTCCTTTTCTTCTTCTTCCCCCCTTAGGGGTTGGGCTGACTCCACAGACAGAGGAATGACATTTTGTGTTGGATTATGAGCCACTCTCTTCTTAAGATATGGATCCTCGGAGGTCGAGGTCCTTTTACTTTTCTTCTCCTTTACTGACTTCCGGACCAGGAGCGAAGTTTCTTCGTCGCCGGACAGGGGCTTCATGGTCGCGTCTTTCCCAAGATCTGCAAAAGAATGGGAAACTAAGTAAGCTCAGAAAAGCATTTTAGTGGATAATTAAGTACGAGAACGAGACTTACCAAGAATTGTGGCCTCTCACCGGCCCTTTGACAGATTGCACCATGCGCGCTCAGCATATGTAGAGATCAAGGCCAGGCTCCTGACCCAGATCTCGAGGTGAGGGACAACACCGGGCATCCAAGAAGGAACTACACCAAGAAAAAGAATGTCGATGAGAAAAATTGAAGAAGCAAAAATAACAAACAAAAGATAATAGTGGAATCGTACTTACGTTTCATATTCCACTTCTCTGGAAACGACATGCTCTCGGCCGGAATCAGGTCCAAGGTCTTACTTGGACGAATCGACCCATTCAACCTCGATCTTTGTCCTCATCTAGGCTCAAAATCAGTGCCTTAGTAGCCCGACGCTGAAGCTATATTAGCCCATCTCGGTAGAGTCAAGGGATGTACAACCTAATAAGATGATCGAGGGTGAAACGGAGCCCGTCAATATTACTCACAAAAAATCGAAGCATAATTACAATCCTCCAAAAGGAGGGGTGGATTTGTCCTAGGGTTACTTGGTATTTTTGGCAGAAATCCACAATAACTTGATTGAGGGGACCCAGCATGAAAGGGTAAGTGTAAACACTCAAAACCCATTCCATGTGGGGTAGTGATGTCTTCTTTGGGGCCGGTATCACCACATCTTTGCCTTTCTAGTAACAATCTTTCTTCACTTGCTTACGGAAGTTCTCAGATATCGAGCATATGTATCTCGATACCGGCTCGCATTGACTGGGGGCCGAATGTCATGACCCAAAATCTATTAAGGTCGTGATGGCGGCGGACACCTCCGTCAGGCAAGCCAATCATTAATTAGTCGAAATAAATTCCCGTTTTAACATTTTTCGAAGTCGTTACCTTTCACTTACAACCCAATGAGCGAGTAAAAATTTATTAAATAAATGCGACAGGTAAAACATTCCATTTTTTAAATTAAACCCCGAACACATCCCAGAACCCGGTGACACATACATGAGCAACTTCTAAGAATCTTACAAATACTATAAAGCTTGTCCGAAATACAATTGGACAAGAGAAATTAAAATAAAATGAATACAATACGAGGGAGACTGTGTCAGCTGCGGATCGCCTCCGGATGATGCAGCTCGCCTAAGTCTCCAAACCAGCCACATCGCTATGAAGGTACCTGTGCAATACAAATGCACAACAAGTGTAGCATGAGTACGAAAATAACGTGTACTCAGGAAGTATCCCGCCTAACCTCAGAGAGGTAGTGACGAGAGGTCAACCTTGACACTTGCTAGATGTCAATTAGTATCAGGTATAGTAACAAAATAAATAAATATAAAACAAAGTAAACGTATATAACAAACAAGAATAAATCACATGGTACGATTCCCTCCTTACATTTTACTCAGATCTCAATTAGCATTTCCTTCCGTAAATAAAACGTATACATAGATATGGTTTCACCGAAATAGGTTGTTATACTTTAATTAAGGGGGAGAACCCTCAGGTACACTGGCTTCTAGCCAAAAATTACGCACGATTCAATGAAGATAGTAAATACATAGGAAATGCTGAGGCGTACGGCCCGATCCCATAAGAGTGTGGTACATAAGTCCTGCCGAGGCGAACGACCCGATCCCATAAGAGTGTGGTACGTAAGTCCTGCCGAGGCGAACGACCCGATCCCATAAGAGTGTGGTACATAAGTCCTGCCAAGGCGAACGACCCGATCCCATAAGAGTGTGGTAGGAGGATTTACCCCGCTCGTGAATCATACATGCGACGCGGTTACATATAAATTTCTCGAGTTATTAAAGTATTCTTCCTTTTTCCTATCCAAAACATGAACTTTCTGTGAAAACTTTCAAGGTTCCTATTTCTTTTTATAACAAATTCTCGATTCTTATTAAAATGGTTTAATAAGTATGCTCAATCTAGCTTCAACTCAAAGCAAATAACAACATAAATCAGATATAATAACGACAAAGCATGATGTAGGCCTAAAACTACCCGGACATAGGCATAACTAGTAGCTATGCACGGAATCCCGTCACTTCGTGCGTACGTAGCCCCCACAAATAGTAGCACATACTTAATAATTTCACCTATGGGGACAATTCTCCCTCACAAGGTTAGAAAGGAGACTTACCTCATTCCGAAACTCCCTAACCGACTCCCAAGCCCTTCTGACGACTCCAATTGATGCACAACGCCCAAAACTATCCAAATGACGACAAGCCAATGAAAATATACTCTAATATTCATAACCATTTAAATTATATAAATTCCTAGCTCCGCTCGAAGATTTGATAAAATTGCCCTCTGGCCCACGTGCCCGGATTCCGAAAATTTCTCGAAGATAAACTCCCCCCATAGTCTTACTAGCTCAAATATACAATTTACTAAATTATTCATGCTCAATTCGTGGCTAAAATCCAAATTACCAAATTTCTTGGTTTTCTTCAAAATTCCTAATCTTCCACACATTCCTATACTCAAATTCGTACTAGACCATGCATATAACTTAAAAATGAGTTGGAATAACTTACCTTGACATAGATGATGAAATTACCCTCTTGAAGCTCTCCAAAAATCGCCCACACCATGTGAAAGAATGAAGAAATGGCCAAAAATCCCGTTTTTAAACAATCTGCCCATGCCTCATTTCCGCACCTGCGGCTTCCTGCCAAACCAGCCAAACTTCGCACCTGCGGCGCCCAAGCCGCACCTGCTTCTCCGCACCTGCGGCCAAAGCCTCGCAGGTGCGGTCACACCAGATGACAACAACCTCAGCTTTTCTTCAACTTCAAATATTGATCCGTTAACCACCCGGAATCCTCCTGAGGCCCCCGGGACCCCGTCCAATCACACCAACCTGTCCCCAAACATAATACGGACTTGCTCGAGGCCTCAAATCACATCAAATAACATTGAAACAACGAATCACTCTCCAATTCAATCTTTAAGAACTTAGGAATTTCAAACTTCTACATCCGATGCCGAAACCTATCAAATCACATCCGATTGACCCCAAATTTTGCACATAAGTCATATTCAACATTACAGACCTGCTCCAACTTTCCGAATCGCAATCCGACCCCGATATCAAAATCTCCACTTCTGGTCGGATTTCTCAAAAACCTTCCAATTTCTATCTTTATCCAAATGACTTCAAAATCACCTACGGGCAGCCGAAATTCATTTCCGATCGCGCTCCCAACTCCAGAATCACCATACGAGGCTATTCCCAGACTCGGAATCCCAAACAGATATCAATATCACCGAAATGCGCTTCAAGCCAAACTTAGGAAATTCCTTCAAAAATGCTAACTTCCACAATATACGCCGAAACGCTCTCGGGTTATCCAAAACCCGATCCGGACATACGCCCAAGTCCGAAATCATCATACAAACCTGCAGGAACCTTCAAATCTTGATTCGGAGGTCGTTTACTAAAAATCTCAACCTTAGTCAATTTCTCCAACTTAAGGCTTCCGAAATGAGAATTTTTCTTTCCAAATCCATCTGAACTTCCCGAATTTTAATTCCGACCATCCGTACAAGTCACCATACTTGAAATGAAGCTGCTCATGGCCTCAAACCGCTGAACAACGTGCTAGATCTCAAAACGACCGTTCGGGTCGTTACATTCTCTCCCACTTAAACACACGTTCGTCCTCGAACGTGCCAAGAACTGCTCTTGAGTTATCTTAAATCACTGTGTAACACCTCGTGCACCTGCCTGTGTTACCACAACTCCGTTGAGCACATTAGCTTGATCAAATTTGAAGATATCCTCTTTTATCCATACAATGAGCTCAGAACCCAGTTCCAACACTTGAAATTTCTCCGCCAGACCTGTTTCCAATATATAAACACCGTATCAACTACACATAAGGTACCAAAACATGGATGCATATTTTTGCTGAATTTAGCACCATGCACCGCATAATTTTCCATCTAACCACAATGGCATTCCCTGAACCTTAATAGCCAAAATTCCATGAACCTGATGCTCCCAATACATCTTCTGATATACATATACATCCTGCCATAATACTGACGATACCACCACAACAGAGGAGATGTGTAGAAATTTCTAACCAATTGCAAAGTTAACCAAACACTAAAGCTCTCATTTTTTATTAAAATCATCACCTCATTACTAACCAAATACTGGCATTTGTTATGTAATATACTTCACAAAAATCTTATCGCACTGATCCCAGATTTATAAATCTCATCTCACCCAGTATGAACTGCTCAGACAACCCATCACCCCTGACATGACTAATAGTCTCACACGATGCCACAACAATTCAAACATGATACATAAGGAAATGACTCAGGAAGGGACTACTCGACTCACACAACTAATATGAACTTTCCTCAGAAAATAGGGAGTAAAACACAAGAAAAATAATTATAGGGAACCGTACTCAACATTACACTGTTGCGGCGTGCAACCCGATCCAAATGACATACCCGTGGCGGCGTGCCACCCGATCCCATCATAGTATTCACATAAGGAGATATATACGGAGCCGAATTGCTCATTATTAAAAATTACTAAATATCGGTCACAAGCACACTAAGTGCATAATACCATCCTGGGGAGACTGATAGAGTCATATGATACCGAAACTTAAGCACAACTGAGGTGCGATATATATACTCTGAATCTCAAGAGCTCTACTGCTCGCATAACATCATCACTACACGGAGACTCAACACATAAGGATCTATCAAGCCGTTTCACAACTCACACGGAACAATCACAACATTACATGAATTGGACGAAGACGGAACAACCTCTGATATTCCAACACCCATCCTTGAGGAGTGCTATACTGAAATGAACATATCTGACTCGCATGAAGCCCATAATCTTGTTTAAATCCATTCACACACTTCAAGCCGATTCTGCTCGCACTGAACTAGGTTGATAGCCTTACCTGGGTCCATAATAACCCATTTATCCTCATAACATGCAAGAACCACCATCATATCTAGGACAACACCCCACAATCCACAAGAAAGATGAACTGGACGCCTTCTAGGCATAAATTCTAAAATAAGCAATATTACACTTCCTTATACTCAATCTAAATCTCCAATCCAATAATTGACTACATGTCACACTCATACAATCTTCCCGTGGTCACGCTCCCACGACCTTCCACACCAGGTAACAAGTCTACACATCCATACACCGACCACACTAATACTGCAAATCACATCAAGAACCTATGACCAGGGTACAAAGCCTCTTTCACCGAATATCGATCTCTGGTGACACTGAAGACAACACCATCTTATTATGAACTTTCAAATCACTTTTTCTTGCTCATCCGAGCTCATGAAATCCTTGTTAACACCGAACCGCAATCTCGATTCTTACTCCCAGTTACACACTGTTTACTGCACCTAACATGCCAATATGAGATTGTGCAGTAATTCCATCATAACTCCTGAACCACTAATAGGGTGAACACTTCATCATATAGAAACCTTTTTCTTACCTCAGTTCAAGAGAACTATGACAATATACAAGTGACTTCTCAAAATCACAAAACAGGCAAATCCTCAGGGAATAGTCTATACCCCCATGATCCTTCCGGGATCCGCCTACACCTGACAAGCCATAATACTTGAATGCTTCCAATTATGATCTATTTCAGCGGCCGACAAGCCTCGCACACACTGGCACAAACCACATGCATAATTTAATTACACTGGTGAAACTGATCATTGCCGTACATGTGCCATTTCAACCATGGCTAACCAATCTATCTTCTTTTCAATTATCCTTAGTTGCGTTAGAAATAATAGTAAGCACATTCAACCCATAACAAACTCAATCCTCACTCATCCCGAGTGGCCTTGACTCACGAGACCATGCTGTCCCAATCCCACAAACCGTCTCGTACCCTCCTTGTGTGCATGCATAACCTCGACTTATATACCCCCTCCTGATAATCTTTCCACAATCCGGGGTTTATTTCTCTCACTCCTCCAATACTATCCTGCACGCTGAAAAATATCATAGAACACACCGACCATTTTCCCTTTCTCTGAGATTACACTACAAAGGCTCGATTCTCGATCATACTGCTGCCTGAAACCCTTAGACACCGCATTCCTAACTTCCGAATTTATTAGAACCACCATTCAGAGTCACCCACTCCGACTGGACCCGAATACAATCAACTCCAAGGCTCTTCTAAACATGAACACCCTTTCAATGAAGCACGTGACTGAGTCACTTCCCTAACAAATCGTCTAGGCCTTAAGCATAAATTCTGAATCTTCCAAAACCTAACCCTGGTCCAATAGGACCAGCTTTTGCACATATTTATCAAATCCCATGCTCAATTACCACTTTAATCCTTAGGTGTAATCTTGCCAATATGCCGACAATCCGCAACCCTCCTGAGAAGATAATCCTGCAGCACAATTGCAGGCGGTGGGACTCTCCCACTCAGCCTGAAGCTACTCCTTGCACCACTCTAGAACCTACCGAAATTCTTTCTTCATTTCTGACATTACCTTGCTCAACCAACCTGTCAAATTCTTCTAAATTCTCTTGTTAGCACTTCCTGAATACTCAAATTCTCTAGCATCATTCACATATTCGGCCTCCTACCGAATCGCCACTAGAATTCCTCGCAGAAACTTGCCAACCACACAACCGCTAACCTGCTCACAAGAGATAACCCACCTGTGGAAATCACCAACTGACACCTTCCAACGACGCTATACTGCATAGTCTCTACAACATCAATACCCTATCCTAAGGCTGTTCTCATTCACCTTTACTAGTCTGTCCGCTCCTCATGGACAACCACTAAATGCGCTACAATATCTTCTAATTCACCACTATGCTTCCGCTCTCCCACTTTGGTCAAACTCCCCCTCTACGCGACTGTTCGACTTCCGCTTCTTACACCTGGCCTCCTAGAAATGGAGCCACCGCCTAGCACTTCTCATACATCTTCCTCCATCGCATGCTGCCCAATCACTGCCTCAATTCAACATCATTCTCTGTAGCTCTTAAACAAGTAGTTCACCACGACTTCAAACTCTCCAAAAATCATCTTTCTCGAGTTGCCTTCATTATCAATACTTGTGAAGTACTGAACCACCGCACCTCACAGTCTCTGACAACCCCTTTCTTCAATACTTCTTCACAATACTCTGACCCCATGCAACCAAAGAAACCATAGAACCGACAACTAAGCATATTCCATTCGATCGATGACGACGATATCACATCACGGGTGAATATTACACCTCACTTGAAAACACCAAGTCTTACTACTTTATCAATCCAAAACCTGACCATTTATAGTTCAATTGCCTTTCCTCCACCGAAACTAAAATGCTGAAATCTCAAAATCACGCTCTGAGAAGACCTCCCTTCAAGTCATTCATTACCCCTACATATGGGCAAGCATTATACCATCATATCAACACCGCGCGATAACCAATTGTAAGCATCATCACTACCTGAGCATAGCCTCAAGGCTCTTAGAAACACAGCTACTGAGCTGAAACAACATATTATCCTTCTCCAGGGAAACAACAATAGCCCTAACCAATTACGCATGGAAAATATCATGCACCCTATCCGTAGCGCCATTTCAATTCCTCAAATTCTTGATTCATAGCAAGCGCTTCGCGACGTATAAGATTGAGTAGGAAGAAACATATGCATACGCGGCAGAGGATTCAAATAGCACGATGAGGAATCAAGAAGGGAAGTACTCCTAACAGCCCTGTAGCCTCTCGAAGATAAGTACAGACGTCTCCATACCGATCCGCAAGACTCTACTAGACTTGCTCATGACTCGTGTAACCTAAGGGAACCTAGAGCTCTGATACCATGTTGTCACGACCCAAAATCTATTAGGGTCGTGATGGCGCCAGACACGTCCGTCAGGCAAGCCAATCATTAATTAGTCGAAATAAATTCCTGTTTTAACATTTTTCGAAATCGTTACCTTTCACTTACAACCCAATGAGCGAGTAAAACTTTATTAAATAAATGCGACAGGTAAAATATTCCATTTGTTAAATTAAATCCCGAACACATCCCAGAACCCGGTGACACAAGTACATGAGCAATTTCTAAGAATCTTACAAATACTACAAAGCTTGTCCGAAATACAATTGGACAAGAGAAATTAAAATAAAATGATTACAATACGAGGGAGACTCTATCAGTTACGGATCACCTCCGGATGATGCAACTCGCATAAGTCTCCGAACCAGCCGCATCGCTATGAAGGTACCTGTGCAATAAAAATGCACAACAAGTGTAGCAAGAGTACGAAAACAACGTGTACTCAGTAAGTATCCCGCCTAACCTCAGAGAGGTAGTGGCGAGAGGTCAACCTTGAAAGTTGCTAGATGTCAATCAGTATCAGGTATAATAACGAAATAAATAAATATAAAACAAAGTAAATGTATATAACAAACGAGAATAAATCCAAATGACGACAAGGCAATGAAAATATACTCTAATATTCATAACCATTTAAATTATATAAATTCCTAGCTCCGCTCGAAGATTTGATAAAATTGCCCTCTGGCCCACGTGCCCAGATTCCGAAAATTTCTCGAAGATAAACTCCCCCCATAGTCTTACTAGCTCAAATATACAATTTACTAAATTATTCATGCTCAATTCGTGGCTAAAATCCAAATTACCAAATTTCTTGGTTTTCTTCAAAATTCCTAATCTTCCACACATTCCTATACTCAAATTCGTACTAGACCATGCATATAACTTAAAAATGAGTTGGAATAACTTACCTTGACATAGATGACGAAATTACCCTCTTGAAGCTCTCCAAAAATCGCCCACACCATGTGAAAGAATGAAGAAATGGCCAAAAATCCCGTTTTAAAACAATCTGCCCAGGCCTCAATTCCGCACATGCGGTCCATACCTCGCACCTGCGCTCCCGCAGGTGCGCCCAAGAGCCCGCACCCCAGCTTCCTGCCAAACCAGCCAAACTTTGCACCTGCGGCGCCAAAGCCTCGCAGGTGCGGTCACACCAGATGACATCAACCGCAGCACTTCTCCAACTTCAAATTTTGATCCGTTAACCACTCGGAATCCTCCCGAGGCCCCTGGGACCCCGTCCAATCACACCAACCTATCTCAAAACATAATACCGACTTGCTCGAGGCCTAAAATCACATCAAATAGCATTGAAACAACGAATCGCTCTCCAATTCAATCTTTATGAACTTAGAAATTTCAAACTTCCACATCCGATGCCGAAACCTATCAAATCACGTCCGATTGATCCCAAATTTTTCACACAAGTAATATTCGACATTGCAGACCTGCTCCAACTTCCGGAATCACATTCCGACCCTGATATCAAAATCTTCACTTCCGGTCGGATTTCTCAAAAACCTTCCAATTTCTATCTTTAGCCAAATGGCTTCAAAATCACCTACAGGCATCCGAATTCGCTTCCGATCGCGCTCCTAACTCCATAATCACCATACGAATCTATTCTCAGACTCAGAATCCCAAACATATATCAATATCACCGAAATGCGCTTCAAGCCAAACTTAGGAAATTCCTTCAAAAATGCTGACTTCCACAATATACGCCGAAACGCTCCTGGGTTATCCAAAACCCAATCTGGACATACGACCAAGTCCTAAATCATCATACGAACCTGTAGGAACCTTCAAATCGTGATTCGAAGGTCGTTTACTAAATCTCAACCTTAGTCAATTTCTCCAACTTAAGGCTTCCAAAATGAGAATTTTTCTTTCCAAATCCACCTGAACTTCCCGAATTTCAATTCCGACCATTCGTACAAGTCACCATACTTGAAATGAAGCTGCGCATGGACTCAAACCACTGAACGACGTGCTAGAGCTCAAAACGACCGGTCGGGTCGTTACACCGATAAGGTTTTCTAGATCTTTAAATCAGAACTGATGACTCACCCTTTCAGGAACGCACTCCTCAAGGCGTGGCTCCGCCAGTGTTTTCTCGCGATCGACCGATATGATGAAACGGTTTCTTTTGTGGAACTGTCTTTGACATTTTTTCCATATGGTTGTAGGATTAAAGAAGGATGAAAATGATAGTATTTGGTGTTTTAACAAGGTGTTAACAGTTAAACTTGAAGATTTGCAGATGAAGAACTTAAAGGATGCAGAGAACTTTGAAGATTAGAGAAGAAGAGATTGAAAGTAAATTCTGAAAGAATGGAAAAAAGGCCTATTAATGGGTTTCACGGCGACGGTTCAAAGTTGCTAGTGGCCGATCGTCAACTGACACACATTTAAAACCAGGGGAAGTGTACCGACGGGACATTTCGGTCACCTCTGTCGCTTACATCATGGTGATGATGTCATGACAAATCTAGATAAAGATTGAATACTCAATTCGTTTCTTGTCATTACACTTCAAAAAACGAGGGGACTATCTGTATACGGTTAAAACAGGGCCCACCCCATTTTACTAATTAACCAAGACATGGGGGATGGATCGAGGATCGGCCCCGTATTATATCAGGCCGAGACATGAGGATAAGGTACCGAGTTCGGGATTCGAAGTACCTATCTAGATCGATACCAAATGGATAGACATCGAGCAAGATCGAAGATAACATAATAACGGAAAGTCAAGATATCCGTGACTGGTCGAGGATCATGGCGGAAATCTCAGAACGGATCAAATCAAGAATGGTTATTTCGCTAATCATGAGATTTCCTTCTGTAATTAAAATTGTACTATAGTGGAATTCCTCTACTATATAAAGGGGGTTCTAATCATTTGTAACCATGTTATTCTCTCATATCAAAGCAGTACAATATTCTCTCTCTTATACTCTCTTGTTCATCAATTTGTTTCATATTTCATAACCCTATTCTCAGGAGGTTCGAGGGCGATCTAGCTCTAGGGCTGAATTGTATTTCAATATTGATTTGTTATTTTACTGTTAATTTCCATTATTAATCATCGTAATTATCAATTGGTACTACGTGAAATTACATATCCTTAAAACCATTTATAAGTTTAATTGTTATCCGATTTTAAGGGTAAACAATGTAAATATATGTTTCATTTGTAAATTTGGTTCGGTATTTTTTCGGTATATCGGTATGGTTGTAGATTTATACAAAACCCTATGATTTTAATAAAAGAAACCTAAAAATCGGTTTGGTGCAATACGGTTTGATCGGTTTAGTCGATTTTTAAGTATTCATTGACACCCCTTGTTTTGCCTTGTGCAATGTGCAACACTCCAACTATTAGTTCTCTCACCGAACTTGCTGGTGCTATACCAAATATTGACAAATTAATTTCTCGGCAAGTGTCTTGCATGTGTATATGCACACAAGAAAGAAATTATTTCAGTTATTATGCACACAAGCAAGACTAGTGTGACTTTCTTTTTTCCTGAATTCCATTCTGTAGGTAATTTGAACTAAAATGTTGCATGTGTATATGCACACAAGAAAGAAATTATTTCAGTTATTATGCACACAAGCAAGACTAGTGTGACTTTCTTTTTTCCTGAATTCCATTCTGTAGGTAATTTGAACTAAAATAATGATGTGATGGAACCTCAATCTATTTTCCTGCTGCTTCAAGGAGGTAATATAGATTCTTTATGGTTATAGGTTGAAGACTCTTTGAAGGCTATGCAAAATCAGATTCACTCTGTTTGCCCCAAGTTCGACAAAAGTTCACATTTGAAGATATGCTTTTGTTTTCAAAGGGTTAGATTAAGCTCTTTAGCTTTTTGCATGTTTTGAATGTTGTGTACCTCTTTCGCGCTTACAAACTAAAAACAACTTGCATCTTTATAGACGCCAATTCCAACATCAATCTTGAAAATAAATGGCGATCTAATTACCAGGGCAGTTAATGTTGGTGCACAACCCAAAAATATGTTAGCAAAGAAGAACAAACCTCTGTTGTTTAGTAACACCAAAGAAGAAGACAAAGGTGGCGGAAGCTAAGATTTGGTCTGAAGGGTCTCTTTGTTTCTATATTGGTTTGGATTTTACTGAGTTGGGCTCCATCTGGTATCAGGCCCAGCTAAAGCACAGATCCAATTTAATTATACAAGAGTTCAACTGGCTACACAAATTCTTCTAAAAATAGAACATGCTAGAATAATACGTGTAAATATTTTCCATACATGTGATTATCAATTAGTTTGTTATAGCATATACAATTAGAATATGACATATGTACTTGGCGGTTATATGATTTCATCAATCAATAAAAAGAAAATTTACTACGTTGCTTTTCTATTTTTGATATTGTTTAACCAAAGAATTAGATTCTCTGACAAAGCTATTTTAAGAAGAACACGAGTTTTTGATAACCAAAAGAATCTGGAAATAATTGTAAATATATTTATAAATAGAAAGAAGTAAAGATGTGTAAAAGCAAGTATATTTCAATAGTTGTTCGAATGTGTCCTTACAAGTTATAGTTTACTCCCTTATATAGGGAATTTTCTAATATAACGTCTACTCTTTTCAGTGATTGAGCATTACTGACTAATAATGTCATTAATGTAACGTTACAATGATTAATCGTAATTGTTGCGTGAAGACTATGTAACCTTTGGCTCATTGATTGAAGATCTTCGAATCTGCCCTTTATTCTATCTCGATTCATTTTGACCGTATCTCGTCATCTCCTCAATTAGATTGAGATTCCCGTACCTGATTACTTTGTGGGTATGCTGTACCGTTCCTCTTCGTCTCGTATCTCTTCGTAAAGTCTCGTCCAGTTTTCATATTTCCATTGCTCCACATGGACTGCTTAGTCATCACAATTAATACACGTGTGAAGCTTATTATTACCAATACAGATAGTCCCCCCACTTACCATTTATTTATCGATTAAATATTTGGTAAGTGGATACTCGTTTATGGAGGGAATATTTTTCCGCCGCTTCACTCGTACCATTGCATCCGTCTCTAAATGTATGCGTTGTCACTTCCATTTAATGCTCGTGCCACATGGCATTCCCAGATTGGTTCTGCAATTATTCAACGCCTTTTAGGGCTTTTTGCGGCTGCATCAGTCACGAAGTGACAACTTCAATTATGACTTTCACATCATTGTTTTTTCCATTTTTTGACGGTTGTTTTCGAGTATAAATACCCCTTTTCCTTTCTTTACTTTCACGAAAAACTTCTAACCTTCTTTCTTTATTTGTAAGTTCTTCATTCTCGTAAATATGTCTTCTTCAAACTAGCAATCCAAGAAGGTCATCATTGTGGTTGAATTGACTCCTTCTTCTGATCCAACACGGAGTAGGAGGGGGCGGCATACTTAGAAGCTTAAGTTCTACACCTTCCAGGGTTCTTTCTTCTTCTCATATTACTCCCCCATCTTCTTCTAGGTCTACTATTTCTTTGTCTTCTTCGAGAGCTAGGGCTTCTAGATCTTCATCAAAGAGTAGAGAACACAATGAACCACTTTAGGAACCGAGAGTCGATGAGATAGTTCCTGCCGAGTATTCTTTTTCCCAGGATAGTCAGGCCATGAGTGAGCATCTTTCTTCCATGTCATCACTTGATAGTGATGGCCTCTATCCTACCCAAATAACTCAGGGTTTAGTGTCACTTGTACGCATGGATTGTTGTTGGAAGCCTGATTTTCCTGTTGTAGTTCCTAACGATAACCAAAACCTCTTATAGAAGTGGGTATTCTTATTTTTATACTTATCCCTTCACATTAGTATTTAAGCCTCACATCAACCCTGTTATCATTGAGTTTTGTCGATTCTTCAAAGTTTCTTTGGGACAAGTCGGTCCTCTTGTTTGGCGGGTAGTCGCGTGCCTTAGGTATTTGGCCAATTTAACTTCTGTACCCTTTACTTTTTATCATCTTATTCACCTCTATTCTCCGATGCTGTTCCACCAATGAGTGTTTACTCTCGCGGCTAGGAGTAAAAAGGTGTTAGTTATTCCAGATGATGACAATGATAGAGAGTGGTACGTCCGGTATGTTGCTGTCCCTACTGCAGGTTTAGTAGGTGAAGAAAATCTCCCTTTCCCTGAGAAGTGGAACTTTGCACGTGAGTACAATTTTTCTCACTTTCCTCTTTTTTGCTTTTGATAAGCTATCAGTACTGTGACTGTTTCTTTTTCTGTTGTAGCAACCATGGGAACTGTCGAGAATGTCTCCGGTTTCCGTGATTGGGTAGAAAAACTCTTGTTAATCGCTCCTTTAGAAGAACATTCGTGGAAGTACCTCTCTTTGAGGTTTGGTTGGAAGGTGAAAACCCATGGTAAGTGAAGTGTTTTCTTTTATTGCTTCCCTTTTTGAGCTTTATCTGATTCCTTACATTTGGTAGGGTTTCTTGCTCGTGGAGTTTCTACTGCGGCTGTGTCCACTTCAAAGATGTCCCTGGATAAGGCTCAGGAGATCATTGTTGGCTCCTCCTCACCGAAAAGAAAAGAAAGTGGGCCCAGAACCTTAGAGGATGAAGAAGAGCAGGAGGAGGGTTCGCTGGTCCATAGGTCACGTAAGAGGAGGGTGGTCTCTGACGATGAGTCTGCGCTTGACGAGTGTCTAGCGTATATATGTAATTCTGACGCGTACCTTATGAAATAATAGTATAGAAAGATGTCGAACCCACAGAGATTGATTTATCTATTCTACAGATGTTTCTTGATTTAATTACTATTTGAGAAAATCATAAAGAGTTGAGTTGTGAGTTGGCTAACTAAAAATGCGTAAATGAAGAAATGGAGAAATATCTTTTTTTTCACAAATATAAAAGGATGTTGGGATCCTGACTTCACTTGATATTTCTATTATATAGTAGATATATTTATTCTTTAGTTTATATTTCTCACAAATGTATAAATGCCTCTCACGATTACACTTATATATTATTACTTGAGTTGAACAATTAGTTGTACTCCTTTCGGTTATACAAATTAATTATCAAAATAGTAATATTAAAGAACCAAAAATAAAGGCTTGAACTGAAAAATGCTATTTTTAGTAAGTCCCATTCGGTTACCCTACTTGTTATAATATATTAATACATTATTTTCCTCTCTCGATTACAAATAAATGTAGAATTCATTATAACATAATATAGATAGATATCACTATGTAAGTATGAATATCTATCAATAAAGCAGATAAACATGAAATAGAATTTAGTTCAAGCATGTAAAATTATAGAATAATATTTATTATTATATAGAAATATTAAGATATGTTATTCTCCCAACATAAGAAACGTTACTCCATATTGAAGCTAATAATGACAACAGAAATATTCTTGCCCATTAAATAAGAAAATAGAAAGAAATATTCAAGAAGAATATTTTCTCCTATTTAATTAAAAACAGGAACTAGAGTAATTTCCAACACTACAATTTATTCGAGATTAGAGACGAAGCCAATATAATGGCTATACTAATAAAACTAAGAGAAACTAAATAAGGGAGAGAGAGGAAACAACTTTCTTCTTAAAACTTGATTTCGATCAGCTTTCTTTTTTTTCTCCCCCTTCTTGGTTCCCGATTGATGCCTCTTTTTATAGCCAAACCATGACAAACTTTTTAATACATTCTTGGATATGAACTTGTCATGGATGGTTGTGGCCTTGTTATGCTTGGTTATGAGCTTCTGTTGTAGGTTAGTTATGGATTGGTTATAGTTTTTTGTAGCCGGTTGTGAGTCGGTTGTCCTTTGTCACGGCATATCACGTCTTTCTTTAGCACCATATTTTACTCTGCTTTAGCTTGTCCGTTTTTCTAATTTTTCCTCTGTAATCTTCTCGTTCCCGGGCCAATACTTCTTTAACCTTTCCTGCATAATTTAGACAAAAGTATGGAAGAAATATGATAGGTTTTTTTGTGTGTTTTTCAAAGGAATTATATGTTTAAAAATCAAGTAAAATGCACTTATCAAATTCTCCGACACTTGAAATTTGCCCGTCCTCGAGAATATATATATATATTCTCAGTAGAGAGTACAAACGAGGAGGAAAAAAGAACTTATCAGGAGTGTTACATAAAGATAAAGAAAGAGGCAAAGTTAGCAGTTACGACGGCTAAGAACGCAGCATTTGCTCGTTTGTACGTGGAGCTCGAGGGCAAGAGTGGGGACAAGAAGTTGTACTGGTTGGCCAAAGTGAGGGAGAGGAAAGCCTGTTACTTAGACCAAGTCAAGTACATCAAGGACGAGGATAGTAAAGTGTTGATGGACGAGGTACTCATTAGGAGAAGATGGCAGACATACTTCCATAAACTGTTGAATGAGGAGGGAGATTGTCATGACCCCAAATCCTAACAGGTCGTGATGGCGCCTATCATGGTACTAGGATAGCCAACCATCACATAACTACTCATTTGTTCTATTATAATATTTCAAAAATCAATAATAAGCAGCAAATAGAGTATAAAATAATTTTTTTAAGTCTTTACGCCCCAATACTAATCTAACAGTCTAAACAAATCTCCCAAGATTGGAGTCAACCGATCACAAGCATCTAAGAAATAAACTAACTCTGCTAACGTCATAATAATGTCTATGAATCGAATACTAAGAACTATATGAAGAAGGGAAGTAGAGAAGCTGCGGATGCTGGAAAGCTACCTCGAAATACCAAACGCTGATGACAACGAGCTGGGACGACTACTCCTCCTAACCAGTACCTGGATCTGCACACAGGGGTGCATGGAGTAATGATGAGTACGCCAACTCAATAGTAATAAAAATAAATCACAGTCTTAAGTATAGGAAACACACAACACATATACACCAATCCACAAAAAAAAATAGTAAAACATCAAGTCACCATAAGGTATACATCAAATACATAAGTTCGAAAACCAATTTCCAGAAAATCCTTTGAAACAAGTACGTTTTCAATATATCTCAGTAAAAATCAATTCGAAAAATGAAGTGAATCATAGTAAAATCTCATCATAAATCTGCCCCTCGGTCCATAATCATCACTCGTAATAGTTCCCCTCAGCATCTCACCATCACTTAGTATCAGCCCCGCGGGCAACCTCACTGTCACTCATGCCTCCCAATCACTCATCACTCGGCACTCGCACTCGCACTCAGTAGGTACATGCACTCACTAGGGGTGTGTACAGACTTCGGAGGGGCTCCTACAGCCCAAGCTCTATAAACAAGACACATCATGACATAAATCACTCTCAGGCACTCGACCTCTCTCATATCATAACATCCTCACAACATTGGCCCTCGGCCACACTCAGTCAAACACTCTCAGCATGCCACTCGAGCCATGAATAAAATGGGGTTCTCGACCCAAAATAGTATTTCATTTCAAGAAATAGTTATATCATCAAATAAGATTGTGAACAATTTCACAAGAAAGACTGAGTGAAATATCATAGTCTCAAAATAGTGAGAATATCAATAAATCAGCCCCCAAGGGGTTAAAACAGATCGGCACTAGGCCCCAAACATGGATTACATCCCAAGTATATCAAAACACAGTAATACTATAAATCATAAGCTTTAAAAGCGGTTTCGCAACTCAATAGTTGCCTAAAAAGGGATATATTTCCAAATTCCCGATATGTGAAATCCAAAACCCGTGAAAGGGTGCAAAGTCCGGGGTTTCATACCCTCAGGACAGGATTTAAAGATATTACTTACCTCAAACTAGCCCGAAAAGCTACTCTGCAACCCGCTTGCCTCTCGTATCAACTTCCGAGTGCTCCAAATCTACCAAGATCAGAGTTTTATCATCAAATTATGCTAAAGGAATGAATTCCAATTGAAAAGTACCAATTTAAGCATAAAACCCGAATTTAGCCAAAACCCGACCCCCGGGCCCGCATCTCAGAACTCGACAAATTTTATACCAAAAGTTTCTTCATCATCCCATGAGTCTGTAAATATAAAGAACACTAACATCGGAGTTCGTTTGACCTCTCAAATCAACCCCTAAAGGTCTCATAATCTCAAGCCCTAACTCCACCTTTTTCTACTGATTTTCATGAATTAAACACTGATATTTTGATCCTTAATCATATATAATCGAGTATTAGGGTCCAAAAAGCTTACCTCAATGATGCACCAACGTTTCCCTCTTCAAAATCACTCAAAAATCCGGGAACCCACACATATATGGTGGAAAAAGAGTTAAAATTCGCGAAGTCTCCTTTTTATACATTCTGCCCAGGGATTTCCGCACTTGCGGACCCAAATCTCGCATCTGCGGTTATTCATTAACCAGGACAAACTCGCACCTGCGGTCCTATTTCGGCACCTGCGTACCGCTCCTACGGTCCAAATGACCGCACCTGCGACCTTCCACTGGGCTGACCAAAAGTCACACTTGCGGAGCCTTGTCCGCATCTGCGGGCCCGCACCTGCGATAACCCACCCGCAGGTGCGGTTGCACTAGCACCAGCAACTTCAGCAACAACAACAACAACAACACTCCAAACTCCCCGGTAACCACTCAAAAACCATCCCGAGCCCCTCGGGACCCCAACCAAACATACCAACATTTCTTATATGATCATTAGTTGCACTCTCAAAACACTAAAAATAACATCGAAACACCAAAATCACATCGGATTCAAGCCTAAGAACTTTGAAATTTCTAAAATCCACCAACGATGCCGAAACTAACCAAAACAACTCCGATTGACCTAAAATTTTGCACACATATCCAAAATGACATTACGAAACTGTTCCAACTTCCGAAATTCCATTCCGACCCCGATAGCCTATTTTCCAGTGCCGATTGGAAATCACCAAAATCTAACCTTCGCCAATTCAAGCCTAATTCTACACCAGACATCACAAAAATATTCTGAACACACTTCTAAGTCCCAAATCACCTAACGAAACTATCCGGACCATAAAATCCGCATTCCGAGTTCGTTTACCAATAAGTCAACTCTCAGTTGACTTTTCTCACTTTAAGGCTATTTTTAGAGACTGAATGACTAAACTCTCACTATAACCATTCCGATTCCAAGACTACCAACTCTAACACATCATAAACATTATAACCAAGCTATGACAAGGCAAAAACGGTAATTATAATGAATGTTCTACGTAGTGATCGACCGGGTCATTATATTCTCCCCGTCTTAAACAAACGTTCGTCCTCCAACGAGTCTAGAAACATACCCGGAGTCTCAAACAAGTGAGGATATTTGCTCCGCATCTCCCGCTCGATCTCCCAAGTAGCTTCCTCCACCGACTGACCTCTCCACTGTACCTTCACTGAAGCTATATTCTTAGACCTCAACTTTCTGACCTGACGATCCAGAATTGCTACTGGCTCTACCTCATATGACATATCATCCTCGAGCTCGACTGTGCTGAAGTCTAACACATGAGATGGGTCACCAACATATTTCCTGAGCATCGATACATGAAATACCGGATGAACACTCGATGGGCTGGGTGGAAAGGCAAGTCTATAAGCCACCTCTCCAACCTTCTAAAGTACCTCAAAAGGACCAATAAACCGTAGACTCAACTTTCCCCTCTTTCCGAACCTCATAACACCCTTCATGGGTGATACCTTCAGCAGTACCTTATCCTCTTCCATAAAAGTCACATTCCGGACCTTCCGGTCCGCATAACTCTTTTGCCTAGATTGCGCCGTGCGAAGTCGCTCCTGAATAAACTTCACCTTCCCTAACGCACCATGGATCAAATCTGTGCCCAATAACCTAGCCTCGCCGGGCTCGAACCAACCAACCGGAGATCTACACCTCCTACCATATAAAGCCTCGTACGGGGTCATCTGAATACCGGACTGGTAGCTGTTATTATATGCAAACTCCGCAAGTGGCAGAAACTGATCCCATGAACCACCAAAGTCAATCACACAGGCACGCAACATGTCCTCCAAAATCTGAATAGTCCTCTCCGACTGCCTGTCGGTCTAAGGATGAAATGCAGTGCTCAACTCTACCTGAGTACCCATACCTCTCTGTACGACCTTCCAAAACTAAGATGTGAACTGAGTACCTCTGTCAGAAATGATAGAAACTGGAACCCCATGCAATCGGACAATCTCCCTAATGTAAATACCAGCTAACCGCTCTGAAGTATAAGTAGTACCAACAGGAATGAAGTGTGCGGACTTGGTCAATCTATCCACAATGACCCAAATAGCATCAAAACCCTTCGAAGTACGGGGAATCCTAACTACAAAGTCCATAGTAATTCTCTCCCACTTCCACTCTGGAATATCTAACCTCTGAAGTAATCCACCTGGTCTCTGGTGCTCATACTTGACCTGCTGACATTGGAGACACCGTGCTACATACTCAACAATATCTCTCTTCATCCGCCTCCACCAATACTGCTGTCTCATGTCCTGATACATCTTCGCGGCACCCAGATGGATGGAATACCGCGAGATGTGGGCCTCTGCTAATATCAAATCTCGAAGACCATCCACATCGGGCACACAAATACGGCCCTGCATTCTCAAAACACTGTCATCACCAATAGTCACATCCCTGACATCATCCCGACGGACCTTATCCTAAAGTACTAACAAATGCGGATCATGATACTGCCGAGCTCTAATCTGATCATAAAGAGAAGACCGGGAAGCCATGCTAGCTACTACCCGCGGAGGGTCTGACAAATCCAATCTCACCAACTGACCTGCTAAAGCCTGAACATCAAGTGCTAAAGGTCGCTCTACTGCGGAAAGGTAAGCTAGACTCCCCAAACTCTCGGCTCTGCGACTCAAGGCATCGGCCACTACATTGGCCTTCCGTGGATGATAAAAAATAGTAAGGTCATAATCCTTGAAAAGCTCTAACAATCTCCTCTGACGCAAATTCAGGTCCTTCTGCCTCAGTAGATACTGCAAACTATGATGATCAGTGAAAATCTCACACTGCACTCCATACAAATAATGCCGCCAAGTCTTCAAGGCATGAACAATGGTAGATAACTCAAGATCGTGCACTGGATAATTCTTCTCGTGCACCTTAAATTGTCTCGACGCATAGGCAATCACCCTACCATCCTGCATCAATACCGCTCCCAAGCCAACTCTAGAAGCATCACAATAGACTGTATAAGAACTCGAACCAGTAGGCAAAACTAGTACCGGAACTGTGGTCAATGCTGACTTGAGCTTCTGAAAGCTCTCCTCACACTCATCAGACCATCTGAATGGAGACCCTTCAGGGTCAATCTGGTCAAAGGTTAAGCAATAGAAGAGAATCCCTCCACAAAGTGACGGTAATATCCCGCCAAACCAAGGAAACTACTAATCTCTGTAGCTCAGGACGGTTTGGGACAACTCTGCACTACCTCAATCTTCTTCAGATCAACCTGAATACCCTCACTAGACACCACGTGCCCCAAGAAAGCTACCGAACTAAGCCAAAATTCACACTTGGAGAATTTTGCATAAAGCTTCTCCTCCTTCAACCTCTGTAACACAATCCTCAAGTGCTGAGCATGCTCCTCCTGGCTACGAGAATACACCAGGATGTCGTCAATGAACACAATGAAGAAAGAATCAAGGTAAGGCTGAAACACACTGTTCATCAATTGCATGAACGCGGTTAGGGAATTGGTCAGCTCAAATGACATAACCAGAAACTCATAATGACCATATCTGGCCCTGAAAGCAGTCTTCGGAATGTCAGAATCCCGAATCTTCAACTGATGATACCCGGACCTCAAGTCGATCTTGGAGAACACTCTAGCTCCCTGAAGCTGGTCAAACAAGTCATCAATACGAGGCAAAGGATAACAGTTCTTCACCGTAACTTTATTCAGCTGCCGATAATCGATACACATACGCATGGAGCCATCTTTCTTTTTCAAAAACAACACCGGTGCACCCCAAGGTGACATACTAGGCCGAATGAACCCCTTATCTAAGAGTTCCTGAAATTGCCCTTTCGATTCCTTCAACTCCGCTGGTGCCATACGGTAAGGTAGAATAGAATTAGGCTGGGTGTCTGGCACCAGGTCAATACTAAAGTCAATATTCCTGTCAGGTCTGCAGGAAATACGTCCGGAAAATCACGGACTACAGGAACATAATCAACAGAAGGAGTCTCACTACTAACGTCCCTAACGAAGGCAAGATAAGACTCACACCCTTTCTCAACCATATGCTGAGCCTTCAAATAAGAAATCACTCTGCTAGGTACATGCTCTATAGACCCTCTCCACTCAACTCTCGGAACTCCGGGCATAGCTAAGGTCACGGTCTTAGCGTGAGAATCAGTGATATCATGACATGGGGATAACCAATCCATGCCCAGTATCACATCAAATCAACCATACTGAGTAACATCAAGTCCACTCGGGTCTCCAAACCTCCAATAGATATAATACACGACCGATACACACGGTCCACAATAATAGTATCGCCCACCGGAGTCGAAACATGAACAGACGTAACTAAAGACTCATGGAGCATATTTAGAAAGTGAGAAAAATAGAATGAGACATAAGAGTACGTGGAACCAGGGTCAAATAAAGCCAAAGCATCAGTGTGACAAACTAAAATAGTACCTGTAATCACCGCATCTGAGGCCATAACATCATGCCTAGCCGGAAGTGCATAGATATGAGGCCGGCCTCCACCTGCTCGACCTCCCCCTCTAGGGCGGCCTCTAGCTTCCTGACCACCACCCCTGGCTGCCTGGGTAGGTGGTGAAGTGACTGGGGCTGAAGTCGAGGGCTGAACCCTCTGCTGAGCTGAACTACTAGGACGGCGGGGACACTACCTCCAACCATGTATGAACTCTCCACACTCAAAATAACCACCTAGAGCTGGAGATGGGGACTGAAGAGAACCCATGACACCATGATAACCACTGGACGGACCATGCATAGAAGAACCCTAATATGATGATGCTCTAGAGGAGCTCTGAGCTGGAAGGGCACTAAAAGATGAACGTCCCTGATGAGAACTGCGAGGACCCTGCCCAGAAGACGCACCATTGTAAGCTGGGCGAACTGGCTGAGGAGGTCTAATGGGTGACCTCTGCTATGCTGGAACTTCCCTCTATGAGGGCCACCGCTGAAACTACCTGATCCCCAAGGCCTCTTGGCCTTCCTCTCCTCACACTCCTGCCTACGAACCGACTCAATGTCCCGAGAAATGTCAACAACCTGCTCAAATGTAGCTCCAAACACTCTCTCTTTGGTCATCAAAATATGGAGCTGATACGTGAGACCATCTACAAATCTCTTGATCCTCTCCCTGTCAGTAGGGACTAACTCCGAAGCATGTCGATCCAACTCAAAAAATCTTATCTTATACTGAGTAACTGACAACTTTCCCTTGCGCAGCTGCTCAAACTGCATGCGCTGCTCCTCTCTGTGGGACTGAGGAACATACTTCTCCAAAACGATCATGGAGAACTGCTTCCAGGTGAGTGGTGCTGAACCAACCGACCTACGCCTCTCGAATTCCTCCCACCAAGTGAAAGCAACACCCGGAAAATGAAATGTAGAAAACGAGACCCCACTGGTCTCCAAAATACCCGCAGTACGTAGTATCCTCTGGCATATATCAAGAAAACCTTGAGCATCCTTCCCCTCTGTGCTGCTGAAAGTCGGAGGCTGAGGTCTACTGAACCTCTCCAGCCTACGCTGCTCATCCTCAAGCATAGCTGGAACCACATAATCCTTAACTGTGGCAACCGGCTGGGCTGGGACTACCCCCGGCACTTGAATACCCTGTACAACCTGCTCAGGTGTCCGAGCAGCTGGAGAATGCGTCCCCCGGCCTGAGCTGTAGTGGCAGTAGTAGACATAGCAACTGCCTGAGCCAAACTGGTACACATCGTCAATATCTGAGCCAGGGTCTCCTGAAGACCCAGAATAACAATAGGCACTGCGGGTGCCTGATCCTGTCCCGCTAGAGCACCCTCGGCGGGAACCTGATCTTGAATGATAGGGGGATCTTGTGGTACTGTCCCGGCTGCTGCGCGGGCTGGTCCCCTAACTCCACCACGACCTCGACCCTTTGTGGGTATGGCTGGTGTCTGTTCACTCTGATCGGTAGTGCGTATCCTCACCATTTGTGAGAGAATTAAACAACAGTAGTTTAGACTTCAAAAACCAATAGAATGGCACGAAAGAGTTCAAGAAATTGAGATTTTGTTTCCTAAGAGTTCTGCAGCCTCTCGAAGATAAGTACACACGTCTCTGTACCGATCCGCAAGACTCTACTGAACCTGCTCATGACTGTTGACTCCTATGTAACCTAGAGATCTGATACTAACTTGTCACGACGCTAAATCCTGACAGGTCGTGATGGCGCCTATCGTGGTACTAGGCTATATAACCATCACATAACTACTCATTTGTTCTATTATAATATTTCAAAATCAATAATAAGCAGCAAACATAGTATAAAATATTTGTTTTAAGTCTTTACGCCCCAATAATAATCTATCAGTCTAAACAAATCTCCCAAGACTGGAGTCAACCGATCACGAGCATCTAAGAAATAAAATAACTCTGCTAATGTCATAATAATGTCTATGAATCGAATACTAAGAACTATATGAAGAAGGGAAGTGGAGAAGCTGCGGATGCTGGACAGCTACCTCGAAATACCAAATGCTGATGGCAACGAGCTCGGACGACTACTCCTCCTAACCAATACCTGGATCTGCACACAGGGGTGCAGTAATGATGAGTACTCCAACTCAGTAGTAATGAAAATAAATCACAGTTTGAAGTATAGGAAACACACAACACAGATACACCAATCCACAAAAAAATAGTAAAACATCATGTCACCATAAGGTATACATTAAATACATAAGTTCGAAAACAATTTTCCAGAAAATCCTTTGAAACAAGTATGTTTTCAATATATCTAAGTAAAACGCTCAGTAAAAATTAGTTCGAAAAATGAAGTGAATCATAGTAAAATCTCATCATAAATCTGCCCCTCGGGCCATAATCATCACTCGTAACAGTTCCCCTCAGCATCTCACCATCACTCAGTATTATCCCCGTGGGCAACCTCACTGTCACTCATGCCTCCCAATCACTCATCACTCGGCACTCGCACTTAGTAGGCACCTGTGCTCACTAGGGCTGTGTACAGACTTCGGAGGGGCTCCTACAACCCAAGTGCTATAAACAAGCCACATCATGGCGTAAATCACTCTCAGGCACTCGACCTCTCTCATATCATAACATCCTAACAACATTGGCCTTCGGCCACACTCAGTCAAACACTCTCAGTATGCCACTCGGGCCATGAATAAAACGAGGTTCTTGACCCAAAATAGTATTTCATTTCAAGAAATAGTAATATCATCAAATAAGAGTGTCAACAATTTCAAAAGAAAGACTGAGTGAAAAATCATAGTTTCAAAATAGTGAGAATATTAGTAAAACATGCCCCAAGGGGTTAAAACAGATCGGCACTAGGCCCTAAACATGGCTTACAACCCAAGTATATGAAAACACAGTAATACTATAAATCATATGCTTTAAAAGCAATTTCGCAACTCAATAGTTTCCAAAAAGGGATATATTTCCAAATTCCCGATTTGTGATATCCAAAACCCGTGAAAGGATGCAAAGTCTGGGGTTTCATACCCTCAGGACAGGATTTAAAGACAATGCTTACCTCAAACTAGCCCGAAACGCTACTCTGCAACCCGCTTGCCTCTCGTATCAACTTCCGAGTGCTCCAAATCTACCAAGATCATATTTTTATTATCAAATTATGCTAAAGGAATGAATTCCAATTGAAAAGTACCAATTTAAGCATAAAACCCGAATTTAGCCAAAACCCGACCCCTGGTCCCGCATCTCGGAACTCAACAAATTTTATACCAAAATGTTGTTCATCATCTCACGAGTCCGTACATATAAAAAACACTAAAATCGGAGTTTGTTTGACCCCTCAAATCGACCTCTAAAGGTCTTATAATCTCAAGCCCTAACTCCACCTTTTTCTACTGATTTTCATGAATTAAACACTGATATTTTGATCCTTAATCATATATTATCGAGTATTAGGGTCCAAAACGCTTACCTCAATGATGCACCGACGTTTCCCTCTTAAAAATCACTCAAAAACCTCGGAACCCGTACAACAATGGTGGATAAAGGGTTAAAATTCGTGAAGTCTCTTTTTTATACATTCTGCCCAGGGATTTCCGCACCTGCGGCCCCAAATCTCGCACCTGCGGATCGCACCTGCGGTTATTTATTAACCAGGCCAAACACGCACCTGCGGTCCTGTTTCCGCACCTGCGGACCGCTCCTGCGGTCCAAATGACCGCACTTGCGACCTTCCCCTGGGCTAACCAAAAGTCACACCTGCGGAGCCTTGTCCGCTTCTGCGGGCCCGCACCTGTGATAACCCATCCGCAGTGCGGTTACATCAGCACCAACAACTTCAACAACAACAACACTCCAAACTCCCCGTTAACCACTCAAAAACCATCCCGAGCCCCTCGGGACCCCAACCAAACATACCAACATATCGAATATGATCATTCAAACTTAGTTGCACTCTCAAAATACTAAAAATAACATCGGATTCAAGCTAAGAACTTTGAAATTTATAAAATCCACCAACGATGTCGAAACTATCCAAAACAACTCCGATTGACCTGAAATTTTGCAGACATATCCAAAATGATATTACAAAATTGTTCCAACTTCTGGAATTCCATTCCGACCCCGATAGCCTATTTTCCACTGCCGACCGGAAATTACCCAAAACTAACCTTCGCCAATTCAAGCCTAATTCTACACCGGACATCACAAAAATATTCCGAACACACTCCTAAGTCCCAAATCACCTAACGAAACTATCCGGACCATATAATCCGCATTCCGAGGTAGTTTACCAATAAGTCAACTTTTAGTTGACTTTTCCCACTTTAATGCTATTTTTAGAGACTGAATGACTAAACTCTCACTAAAACCATTCCAACTCCAAGCCTACCAACTCTAACACATCATAAAAATTATAACCAAGCTATGACAAGGCAAAAATGGTAATTATAATGCAGGTTCTACGTAACGATCGACTGGGTCGTTACATGGATAGACGCATTGTACTGGGTGAGTTTGAGCACTCCGAGAGTCGGCTGGATTTTGGGTACTGTAGGAAGATTACGGTCGAGGAGATGGAAGGAGCGATGCGTAAGATGTGCAGGGGCAGAGCAATGGGGCCAGATGAAATCCCAGTAGAATTCTGGAAGAGCGCGGTGCGGGCATGTTTGAAGTGGATCACTAGGCTGTTTAATGTTATTTTTAAGGAAAAGAAGATGCCCGAAAAATAAAGGTGGAGTACGATGGTCCCGCTTTACAAGAACAAGGGTGATATCCAAAATTGCAACAATTATAAGGGTTTCAAGTTATTGAGTCACACTATGAAGGTTTGGGAGAGAGTGGTGGAGGCCAGGGTAAGGAGGTGTGTGTCTATTTCCGAGAATCAGTTTGGATTCATGCCTGGGCGTTCGACTACGGAAGCGATTCATCTGGTAAGGAGATACGTGGAGCAGTACAGGAAAAGGAATAAGGATTTGCATATGGTGCTTATTGACCATGAGAAGGCATACGATAAAGTTCCGAGGGAGGTCCTATGGAGGTGTTTGGAGGTTAGCGGCATTCCATTAACGTACATTAGGGTGATTAAGGATATGTATGATGATGCTAAGACTCGGGTGAGGACTGCGGATGGTGACACAAACCATTTTCCTGTGGTGATGTGGTTGCACCAGGGATCGGCTCTTAGCCCATTTTTGTTTGCCTTGGCGATGGATGTACTATCGCGTCACATCCAAGAGGAGGTGCCTTGGTGCGTGCTATTTGCTGAATATATAGTGTTGATTGACGACACGCGTAGCGAAGTTAATGCGGGGTTGGAGGTAATGAGACAGACCTTGGAGTCTAAAGGTTTCATACTGAGTAGAACCAAGACAGAATACTTGGATTTCAAATTCAGTGAGACCCATGATGCAGACATAGAGGTTAAGCTTGATGCTCAAGTTATCCCTAAGAGAGCGAGTTTTAAGTATCTCGGGTCTATTATCCAGGGTAACAGGGAGATTAACGAAGATGTCACGCATCACATCAGAGCGGGGTGGATGAAGTGGAGGCACGCTTCCGGTGTTATATGTGATAGGAATGTGCCGTTAAGACTTAAGGGTAAGTTTTATCGAGTGGTGGTTCGACCATTATGCTGTATGGGGCTGAATGTTGGCCGGTCAAGAACTCCCACATGCAGAAGATGAGAGTAGCAGCGATGAGGATGTTGAGATGGATGTGTGGGTGTACCAGACGAGATAGGATCAATAACGAAGCTATCCGGGACAGAGTGGGAGTAGCCTCCGTAGAGGAAAAGATGCGGGAGTCGCGGCTGAGATGGTTTGGACTTGTTAGGAGAAGAAGCATTGATGCCCCTGTCAGGAGGTGTGACAAGTTGGCCATGGAGAGTTTGAGAAGGGGTTGAGGTAGGTTTAAGAAGTACTGGGGAGAAGTTATTAGGCAGGAGATGGCGCTGCTTCAGCTCACTGAGGACATGACACTTGATAGGAGGGTGTGGAGGTCAAGAATTAAGGTAGAAGGTTAGTAGGTAGTTTATAGTGTTTACCGATAGGCTTAGTAGCATGAATTTACCTTCATATTCTTATATTTGTATTACGATATGTGGTTCTGTTTGCCTCAAGTATTGTATTCCTTGTTGCTATTATTGGATATTATTTATCCTTTATTATGGTATATGATTTTTTCTTCCATATGTCTTCCTTCCTTGCTTCCCTTTTCTTCTTCTTGCCCTTCGTGTAATGACCCGGCCAGTCGTTACGTAGAACATGCATTATTATTACTGTTTTGCCTTGTCATAGGTTGGTTGTACTGTTTACGATGTGTTAGAGTCAGTTGGCTCTGGTTCAAAATGGTTGTAGTGAGAATTGAGGCACTTAGTCTCTAAAAGTAGCTTTATAGTTGGAAAAGTCAACTGGGAGTTGACTTATTGGTAAACGACCTCGTAATGCAGATATTATGACTCTGATAGCTTCGTTAGGTGATTTGGGACTTAGGAGTATGTTTGGAATGTTTTTGTGATGTCCGGTGTAGAATTAGGCTTGAATTGGCGAAAGTTAATTTTTGGTGATTTCCGTTTGGCAGTGGAAAATAGGCTATCGGATTGGAATGGAATTTCGGAAGTGTGAGCAGGTTCGTAATGTCATTTTGGACATGTTTGCAAAATTTCAAATCAATCGGAGATGGTTTGGATGGTTTCGACATCGTTGGTGGAATTTAGGAATTTCAAAGTTCATAGGCTTGAATTTGATGTGATTTTGGTGTTTTGATGTTACGTTGGTTGTTCTGAGGATGCAACTAAGTTTTAATGATCATTTAGGATGTGTTGGTATGTTTGGTTGGGGTCCCGAGGGGCTCGGGGTTGATTTCGGATGGTTAACAGAGGTTTGGACTTGGAAATTTAAAGCAAAACTACTGCTGGTGTCATTTCACTGGTGTGATCGCACCTACGGATGGGGGACCACAGGTGCGGGCCCGCAGAAGCGGAAAGGACTCCGCATATGCGAGATTTGGGCAGCTCAGTGAGGGGCCGTAGATGCAGACATGGGGCTGCACCTGCGGAGTCGCAAGTACGGGAAAAGGAGTCGCAGGTGCAGAACTTCGCCTTTTAATGATTTCTCGAGGTGCGCACCTGGGACCGCAGGTGCGAGAATCGCTGGACATAACCTATATAAGGGGTCCTTAGCGAATGCTTGTCTTCCTTTCACCATTTTCATACGAGTTTGAAGCTTTTGAAGGGTTTTTGAAGAGGGAAATCGATAGTTCGTGATTGAGGCAAGGTTTTTGGACTCTAAAATTGTTTATGTGTGATTAAAGGTCTGATTAATGGTGAAATTGGGGGAAAATCAGTGGAAAAAAAAGGGAAACTAGGGCTTGAGTTTAAAAGACCTTCTAGGGGTGATTTGAGGGGTCAATTGGATTCTGATTTCAGAGTTCTTTATATGTACGGACTCGTGAGATGATGAGGATCATTTTGGTATAAAGTTTGTCGAGTTTCGAGACGTGGGTCAGGGGGTCAGGTTTTGGCTAATTTCGGTTTTGTGCTTAAAATTGATAAATTTCGATTGGATTTCATTCCTTGGCATTTTATAATGGCATAAATCTGATTGTTGGTAGATTTGGAGAACTCGGAGGCCGAATTTAGAGGCAAGGGCACTGTGGAGTAGTATTTTAGTCGGTTTTGAGGTAAGTAACGTTTCCAAACTTGGAACTGAGGGTTTGAAACCCCAAATTATTTGATATTTGATGTTAAATAAGGTGACATGCGGGCGTACGCCGAATGTTAGTGGCCTGGCTCATCCCATGGCACTGCCTAATGGTTATTTCTGGCTGATACTTGTACTGTGAAGGTTGTATTTACCTTGAACATATTAGAAATCATGTTAAGTATAATTGCTAAGGCTTCACGCTAATATGCTCAGACTGGAATGGTTAGTTATTGTTGTCTCTATCTGTGACTATTTGCTTTCATGTACTCAGTCCTGTTATAACATATGTTTCATGCCTCAGTCTCAGTAATTGTTAGTTTATTTATATGATATCATTGTTTGGGTTTATTCTTGTATCTGTGAGCCTTGTGAGTGAGACTGGAAGGTATTGACTTAGTGAGTTGAGAGCCTGGTATTGAGACAGTTGTGAGATCAGACTGCACACCGCAGCGATCCTCGAATCATGCCTTCGTTGGATTGATTTAGCGCCTGGGCTTATAGGAGCCCCTCCGGAGTCTTTACACTCCCAGTGAGCGCACATATATTGAGGGATGGATCTTCCCTGGGCATGGATCTTGTCCGAAGTTATTGATATATTGAGGGATGGATCGTCCCTGGACATGGATCTTGTCCGAGTGATATGTTTCGGAGATGGATCTTCTCCGTGGGGCTGGACTGGCCTTTTCCTCATTACTAGGTGACTATGTCACTCGTGTTGTATATCCGGGATGGACTTTCCGTGGGCCTGAAGGTCGAGGCCTTGGTAAAGGGAGGGGTACAGCCCGCACAGCAGCCGGGGCAGCACTTGTGGACCTTCCCATTGCTCAGGATCAGGTCCCCGCAGCTGAGATCCCAGCGGGATAGGCTCTGGAACCAGCAGTGCCCAATGTGATTTTGGGTCTCCAGGAGACCCTAGCCCAGATCTTGACGGTGTGCACCAGCCTGGCACAGGCTGCCGCTATGTCCACTACTGCCGCTACCTCTCAGGCCGGGGGAGACATTCAGACTCCAGCTGCCCGGACATCTGAGCAGGTCACCCAAGGGCTTCAAACACCTGGGGCAGCTCCAGTGCAACCGATTGCTTTGGTACAGGATTATGTGGTACCAGCTTTAGCTGATGATGAGCAGCGCATGTTAGAGAGATTCAGCAGACTCCAGCCTCCAACTTTTAGCGGTATTGAGGGCGAGGATGCCCAGGCCTTCTTAGATAAGTGTCAGAGGATACTACGAACACCAGGGATATTAAAGGCTAGTGGGGTCCTATTTACTACCTTCATTTCAGTATCTGCACTTGCTTGGTGGGAGGCCTATGAGAGACGTAGGCCCGCTGATGCAGCACCCCTTACATGGCACCAATTCTCCATCATCTTTTTGGAGAAGTATATAATGCAGTCTCGCAAAGAGGAGCTGCACAGAGAGTTCGAGCAGTTGCATCAGGGGGACATGACCGTGACGTAGTATGAGATGAGGTTCTCTGAGTTGGCACGTCATGCCATCTGGCTAGTTCTCATAGACAAAGAGAGGATCAGGAGGTTTGTTGATGGTCTCACTTACCAGCTTCAGATTTTTCTGACCAAGGAGAGGGTATTTGTCACTTCTTTTGAGGAGGTAGTTGACATAGCTAGGGAGATTGAGTCAGTTCACCACCAGGAGCGGGTTGAGAGGGAGGCCAAGAGGCCTCGAGGATATGGTAGCTATGGTGGTTTCCAGTCAGGAGGTCAGTCTCAGCACAGCAAAGGCCGTTCATTCAGGCCTCCTCAACCAGCTCGTCCAGCCTACAGTTATGCTTCATCAGGACATGGTCCCCGTAGCTCTTATCTAGGCCGTTCATCATTCAGCGCCCTCCCAGATTAGAGCTCATCTCGTCCTCCATTAGTTCAGGGTTCTTCAGCACATGACTCTTCTACAAGCTATTCTGGTTCTAGGGGTTCCCTTCAGTCCCCACCGTCTTTCGCTGAGAGGGGTTTCTTCGAGTGTGGTGATCCGGGTCATATCAAGAGGTATTGTCCCCGCCTTTCTGGTAGTTCATTTATGCAGAGGAGCCAGCCTCCAGCTTCAGCACCCGTTTTTACACCACCCGCTCAGGCAGCCTGGGGTGGAGGCCAGTCAGTCAGAGGCCGCCCTAGAGGGGGAGGTCGATCAAGTGGAGGGCAGGCTCGCTTCTATGCACTCCCAGCCAGACCAGATGCCGTAGCTTCAGATGCGGTGACTACAAGTATTATCTCAGTCTGCCACCAAGATGCTTCGGTATTATTTGATCCTGGTTCCACGTATTCATATGTTTCATCATACTTTGCTCATTTCTTGGATGTACCCCGTGAGTCCTTGATTACATCTGTCCATGTGTCGACTCCGGTGGGTGATACTGTTGTGGTAGACCGGGTGTACCGGTCTTGTGTTATATCTATTGGGGGTCTGGAGACCCGGGCAGATCTATTATTTCTTAGCATGGTTGACTTCGATTGGGCATGGATTGGCTATCTCCATGCCATGTTGTTCTTGACTGTCACGCCAAGATCGTGACCTTAGCTATGCCCGGATTGCCAAGGATTGAGTGGAGAGGTTCGATGGAGTATGTGCCTGGTAGGGTCATTTCCTACTTGAAGGCTCATCGTATGATTGGAGGGATGTGAGTCTTACCTGGATTTTGTGTGGGATGTTAGTAGTGAGACTCCTTCTATTGATTCTGTTCTGGTGGTCCGTGATTTTCCGGACGTATTCCCTGCAGACCTACTAGGTATACAACATGACAGAGACATTGATTTTGGTATTGACTTGGTGCAAGGCACCCAACCTATCTCTACTCCACCTTATCGTATGGCGCCAGTGGCATTGAAGGAATTGAAGGAGCAGCTTCAGGAACTCCTAGATAATGGGTTCATCCGGCCTAGTGTGTCACCTTGGAGTGCGCCGGTGTTGTTTGTGAAGAAACAAGATGGTTCCATGCGCATATGCATTGATTATCGGCAGTTGAAAAAGGTTACGGTGAAGAACCGATATCCTTTGCCCCGTATTGATGACTTGTTTGACCAGCTTCAGGGAGCTAGAGTGTTCTCCAAGATTGACCTGAGGTCCGGGTACCATCAGTTGAAGATTCGGGATTTTGACATTCCGAAGACTGCTTTCAGGACCAGATATGGTCATTATGAGTTCCTGGTTATGTCATTTGGGCTGACCAATGCCCCTGCCACGTTCATGCATTTGATGAACAACGTGTTTCAACCTTACCTTGATTCTTTCGTTATTGTGTTTATTGATGACATCCTGGTATATTCCCGTAGCCAGGAGGAGCATGCTTAACATTTGAGAGTTGTGTTACAGAGGTTGAGAGAGGAGAAGCTCTATGCAAAGTTCTCCAATTGTGAGTTTTGGCTTGGTTCAGTGGCTTTCTTGGGGCACATGGTGTCTAGTGAGGGTATTTAGGTTGATCTGAAGAAGATTGAGGCGGTGCAGAGTTGGCCCAGACCGTCCTCAGATACAGAGATTAGGAGTTTCCTTGGTTTGGAGGGATATTACCGTCGCTTTGTAGAGGGGTTATCTTCTATTGCTTCACCCTTGACCAGATTGACCTAGAAGGGTGTTCCATTCAGATGGTCCGATGAGTGTGAGAAGAGCTTTCAAAAGCTCAAGTTAGCATTGACCACAACTTCGGTATTGGTGTTGCCCACTGGTTCGGGTTCTTATATAGTCTACTGTGATGCTTCTAGAGTTGGCTTAGGAGCGATACTGATGTAGAACGGTAGGGTGATTTCCTACGCATCTAGACAGTTGAAGGTGCACGAGAAGAATTATCCAGTGCACGATCTTGAGTTAGCTGCATTGTTCATGCCTTGAAGATTTGGCGCCATTATTTTGTATGTAGTGCAGTGTAATATTTTCACCGACCATCGTAGTTTGCAGTATCTGCTGAAGCAGAAGGACTTGAATTTGCACCAGAGGAGATGGTTGGAGCTTCTAAACGACTATGACCTCAACATTTTATATCATCCGGGGAAGGCCAATGTGGTAGTCGATGCCCTGAGTCGTAGATCAGAGAGTTTGGGGAGTCTAGCCTACCTTCCAGTAGCAGAGCGACCTTTAGCACTTGAGGTTTAGGCTTTAGCGGGTCAGTTGGTGAGGTTGTATTTGTCAAATCCTCCGCGGGTTTTAGCTAGTATGGCTTCAAGGTCTTCTCTGTATGATCATATTAGAGCACGCCAGTATGATGATCGGCACTTGTTAGTTCTTCAGGACAGGGTTTATCGAGGTGAGTCCAGGGATGTGACTGTTGGTGACGACAAGGTTATGAGGATGCAGGGCCGTATTTGCGTGCCCAATGTGGATGGGAGAGTTGATATTAGCAGAGGCTCATAGCTCGCGGTATTCCATTCATCATGGTGCCACAAAGATGTATCAGGATCTGAGACAACAATATTGGTGGAGACGAATGAAGAGAGATATTATTGAGTATGTAGCATGGTGTCTCAACTGCCAGCAGATCAAGTGTGAGCACCAGAGACCAAGTGGATTGCTTCAGAGGTTAGATATTCCAGAGTGGAAGCGGTAGCGGATCACCATGGACTTTGTAGTTGGGCTTCCACGGACTTCGAAGGGATTTGATGCTATTTGGGTCATTGTGGATCGACTGACCAAGTCCGCGCACTTCATTCCTGTTGGTACCACGTATACTTCAGAGCGATTAGCTGGTATCTACATCAGGGAGATTATCCGATTGCATGGAGTTCCAGTTTCAATCATTTCTGACAGAGGTACTCAGTTCACATCTCAGTTTTGGAGGGCCGTGCAGAGAGGTATGGGTACTCAGGTAGAGTTGAGCCCGACATTTCATCCTTAGACCGACTGACAGTCGGAGGGGACTATTCAGATTTTAGAGGACATGTTACGTGCCTGTGTGATTGATTTTGGTGGTTCATGGGACCAGTTTCTGCCACTCACAGAGTTTGCATATAATAACAACTATCAGTCCAGTATTCAGATGGCCCCGTATGAGGCTTTATATGGTAGGAGGTGTAGATCTCTGGTTGGTTGGTTTGAGCCGGGTGAGGCCAGGCTATTGGTTCAGGATGCGTTAGAGAAGGTGAAGTTGATTCAGGAGCGACTTTGCATGGCGCAGTCTAGGCAGAAGAGTTATCGGACGGAAGGTCCGGGATGTGCATTTCATGGAGGGTGATAAGGTACTGCTGAAGGTGTCATGCATGAAGGGTGTTATGAGGTTTGGGAAGAAGGGAAAGCCGAGTCCCCGGTTTATTGGTCCTTTTGAGGTGCTTCAGAAGGTTGGAAATGTGGCTTATAGACTTGCCTTACCACCCAGCTTGTCGAGTGTTCATTAGGTATTCCATGTGTCGATGCTCCAGAAGTATGTTGGTGACCCGTCTCATATTTTGGACTTCATCACAGTTCAACTCGAGGGTGATATGTCATATGAGGTTGAGCTAGTGGCTATTTTGGCTCGTCAGATCAGAAAGTTGAGGTCAAAGGACATAGCTTCAGTGAAGGTGCAGTGGAGAGATCAGCCAGTGGAGAAGGCTACTTGGGAGACCGAGCGGGAGATGCAGAGCAAATATCCACACTTGTTTGAGACTCCAGGTATGTTTCTAGACCCGTTCGAGGACGAACGTTTGTTTAAGAGGGGGAGAATGTAACGACCCGACTGGTCGTTACGTAGAACATGCATTATATTACTATTTTTGCCTTGTCACAGGCTGGTTTTACTGTTTACGATGTGTTAGACTCGGTTGGCTTGGGTTCAAAATGGTTGTGGTGAGGATTAAGGCACTTAGTCTCTAAAAGTAGCTTTATAGTTGGAAAAGTCAACTGGGAGTTGACTTATTGGTAAACGACCTCGGAATGCGGATTTTATGGCTCGGATAGATTCTTTAGGTGATTTGGGACTTAGGAGTGTGTTCGGAATGTTTTTGTGATGTCCGATGTAGAATTAGGCTTGAATTGGCGAAAGTTAGTTTTTGGTAATTTTTGGTTGGTAGTGGAAAATAGGCTATCGGGGTTGGAATGGAATTCCGGAAGTGTGAGCAGGTTCGTAATGTCATTTTGGACATGTGTGAGATATTTCAGATCAATCGAAGGTGGTTTGCATGGTTTCGGCATCGTTGGTGGAATTTAGGAATTTCAAAGTTCATAGCCTTGAATGTGATGTGATTTTGGTGTTTTGATGTTATTTTGGTTGTTCTGAGGATGCAACTAAGTTTAAATGATCATTTAGGATGTGTTGGTATGTTTGGTTGGGGTCCCGAGGGGCTCGGGGTTGATTTCGGATGGTTAACAGAGGCTTGGACTTGGAAATTTGCAACAAAACTGCTGCTGGTGTCATTTTACTGGTGTGACCACACCTGCGGATGGGGGACCGCAGGTGCGGGCCCGCAAAAGCGGAAATAACTACGTAGATGCGGGATTTGGGCAGCTCAGTGAGGGGCCGCAGATGCGGACGTGGGGCCGCACCTGCAGAGTTGCAGGTGCGGGAAAAGGAGTCGCAGGTGCGGAACTTTGCCTTTTAATGATTTCTCGCAGGTGCGCACCTGGTTCCGCATGTGCGGGTCCGCAGGTGCGAGATTTTGGCCGCAGGTGTGAGAATCCCTGGACAGAACCTATATAAGGGGTCCTTAGCGAATTTTTGTCTTCCTTTCACCATTTTCATACGGGTTTGAAGCTTTTGAAGGGTTTTTGAAGAGGGATATCGATATTTCGACATTGAGGTAAGGTTTTTTGACTCTAAACTTGTTTATGTGTGATTAAAGGTCTGATTAATGGTGAAACTGGGAGAAAATCAGTGGAAAGAAAATGGCAAACTAGGGCTTGAGTTTAAGAGTACTTCTAGGGGTGATTTGAGGGGCCATTTGGACTCCGATTTTAGAGTTCTTTATATGTACAAACTCGTGAGATGATGAGGATAATTTTGGTATAAAGTTTTTTGAGTTTCAAGACGTGGGCCCGGGGTCATGTTTTGGCTAATTTCGGGTTTGTGCTTAAAATTGATAAATTTCGATTGGGTTTCATTCCTTGCCATATTATAATGGTATAAATCTGATTGTTGGTAGATTTGGAGCATCCGGAGCCCAAATTTAGAGGCAAGGGAACTGGGCAGTAGTATTTTAGCCGGTTTTGAGGTAAGTAATATTTCCAAACTTGGAACTGAGGGTTCGAAACCCCAAATTATCTGATATTTGATGTTAATTATGGTGATGTACTTGCCAAGTGACGGGCATGCGGGCGTACACCGAATGTTTGTAGCTTGGCGCATCCCATGGCACTGCCTAATGGTTATTTCAGGCTGGTACTTGTACTCTGAAGGTTGTATTTACCTTGAACATATTAGAAATCATGTTAAGTATAAATGCTAAGGCTACACGCTAATATGCTCATACCGGAATGGTTAGTTATTGCTGTCTCTATCTGTGACTATTTGCTTTCATGTATTCAGTCCTGTTATAGCATATGTTTCATGCCTCAGCCTCAGTAATTGTTAGTTTATTTATATGGTATCATTGTGTGGGCTGATTCTTGTATCTGTGAGCCTTGTGAGTGAGACTGGAAGGTATTGACTAAGTGAGGCCGAGAGCCTGGTAATGAGACAGTTATGAGATCGGACTACACACTGCAGCGATCCTTGAATCATGCCTTCGTTGGATTGATATAGCTCTTGGGCTTATAGGAGCCCCTCCGGAGTCTTTACACTCCCAGTGAGCGCACAAATATTGAGGGATGGATCTTCCTTGGGCATGGATCTTGTCCGAAGTTATTAATATATTGAGGGATGGATCGTCCCTGGACATGGATCTTGTCCGAGTGATATGTTTCGGAGATGGATCTTCTCTGTAGGGCTGGACTGGCCTTTTTCTCAGTACTAGGTGACTATGTCACTCGTGTTGTATATCCGGGATGGACTTTCCGTGGGCCTGAAGGCCAATTCCAGTACTGAGTGGACTTCCTTGTGAGAGTTTGGGATACTGTGTACATATTATTTATGATTCCTTATGATCATACTGGTATGTAGATTGTACAGACATAATTGGTATATAATTTTTTATTATCAGTTATATTACTGTTATGTCCAAGTTTATACATTGTTGTTTATAAATATTTGAGGTTTAGTCCGTCACTACCTCTCAGCCCATAGTTTGCGTTCGTTTCTTCTGAGTTGGTGTGCTCATGTTACCCCCTGCACCTTGTGTGCAGATCCAGGTATATCGGGACCCGGCTCTGGTCATTGAGTAGTTGACAGTTTCCATCAGAGTTGTCGAGGTAGCAACTGGCGACCATGATCTCGTCATCTCTTTCCATTCTACCTGTCGTTATTTACTTTTCAGACTATGTTGTCCATTCCTCTTTTATTTACATTATGTATTAGCAGCTCATGACTGTGTGACACTGGATCCGGAATTGTAAGATTTAAGTTTTGGTTTCGTATCTTGTTTCAACTTCAGATTTATTATTTCTATTATCTTCAGACTCGTTAAACATGATATTTCTCTGGTAAGCGAATCTAGATTAGATATAAATAGGTGGCTGGCCTGGTTCCACGAAAGGCGCCATCACGACTCCGAAATTGGGTCGTGACACTTCGTGAGCCGAGGGTCTATTGGAAACAGTCTCTCTACATGCATTAGGTAGGGGTAAGGTCTGCGTACAGACTACCCTCCCCAGACCCTAAGTGTTGGGATCAAACCGAGTTTGTTGTTGTTCTCTCTTCATTTTTTTCTACTAGAAAATAAATATTTCTCGGGAGACTTCACATACACCGGTTCTAAAATTGTCATCCCTTAAGAATAAGGCCAAACCAAGAAAGAAGTGAATGATTTTTTTTGTGTGTTAACAAAATTTGTATACATATGTATACAAGTAGGCTTTAGGTTATAAGACATAGATGAACAAAGAAAAGGATATTTAGCCTCAAAATGGGATACTAAGGATAACTTTTATTTGGTAGTTATAAAGAAAGGCTCAATCGGTCCAAAGATAGTCTAATCCATTTTCTAAAATCAGTATTTTTATAGGATTTCACCTTGACTAACAATAGAAGCAAGTTCTAGTTATTGAATATATTGATCTGAGCATGCCTTGATTTTCTTTAAACAGTCAAAGTTGTATCAGTAGAAAACTTACATCAACAAAAATAGAGGCATAAAAATAGAAGTCTTCAATGTTTTATGAACCTGAAATATTCATATATGTTGCCAAGAAATGAGCAAAGCTTATTCATGTGCAAATTATTCTGAAAGTTCTTTTCTTTTCCCTTTTTAATTTAAAGAAAAGTGTACTAATTTTTTTTTTTGGTTGGACGTACACCTTTCTGGTACTACAATGATATAAAGTTAATGACAATACTATTTTTAACGTTTCTTGCTTTAACTCACAACGTCCAAGTTAATTTTGTTTTTTTCAAAAAAAGTACTAAAATAACGAAAGATAAGAAAATAAGCCATTTTAGTTGTAAATGTGCAAAGTACCAAAATAACTTACATTATACATACATTCAAAGTTTCATTACAACCAACATGTTAGACTATGTACAAGCTATTACCGTAACTATCAAAATGATATTACTTGTTGCAAGCTTCTTTTTCATACTAACATTAAAACATAAACCAACATGTTAACTTCAAGTTTCCTCTCATGGCTAGTACAACAAAAATTTAATACCTGTTGCTATAGCACCAGACTATCAACCTTAGATTTTCTATTTCATGGCCTATTTACACACAAACAACCGCACTTATCAGCATGCCAAAGCACTCCATTTTGTCATCCAGCAAAAAGCATTAAAGAAGAAAGTTTTTTTTTCTTTCTAAAGTTTTGTTGAAAAAAAAAATAGAAACTTTCTTCTTCTTCCAGTAAACAAAAACACAAACATCCACCTACACCAACAGGTTTCTCCAAATCAGTAAAGATAAGCTAGTCAACAACTCCAAATTATTATAGAGAAAAGATAGCCAGAATATTACCATTTCCCATACTTAAACTGTTCAATCTCCTGAATGAACAATTTATTGTTCCGTTCTTAATTTTCATGACCATTACCTGGAAAGAGATCAAGTTATGTATTGACATAAAGTCCATTTTCTTGCTGAATAGGAACTGACGAACCTCCAGTTGTAGCAACTCCATGGTTTGCTTCCAGATTAGAAAAAAAAAAACAGAAAGAGACTGACTGCTAAATATCATCGGACTTGGTGTAGATCCACTTTTCATGTTTAAATCCATCATTGTTGTGGGAAGTGGTGTTGGTACAAATACATGTGTTTCCTGAAGAAATTTGTACCTGAAACATTAAGACTACCACCACCTGAAACAGTAAAATGAGGGAGAAAACTAGGAATATCAGAACTTCTCAAAGTGTTAGTAATATTGCACATCACATTTCCCATGGTGTAAATTATGGGAGAGGTATATGCAAACTGATTTTGCAAATTTTGGCATATGAGATTATGGGTATTTCTAGCTTCCGGTAATTCTTTCATGATATGTTCAACATGTGCTGACAATACTGCTTCACGCACTGCTTGTTCACTTATGAAAATCTCCCAACTGTTCATCAATTCAGTCTGCCTTCATAATAATTCTTGCATACTAACCAGAATATCAGGAACGAGGATGATAGACGTGGTTCCAACTTCTGAATTAAGAGGTTGTTCTGGCTCATTCTCCGCTTAGTTTCCACTATCAACAAGCATTTGTTCTTGTTCAACTTGAGTTGGACCAGTAGGAAGTATCAAACTATGGAGAAAGTCACTACCGATGAAGTAGGAATTTTCAGTCTTTGGTAAACAACTCAAATCCACATCAAATAAGGAGGCCAAACGAGTGATAGTTGAAGGAAAATACAAGCATTCGCAATCATACTTGATTCGACAACTAACCATAGCATTGCTAATCAATCTCCCCACATTCACAGGCAATTCATCCATAATCGCATATATTAAAAGAACTCTTTATATATTGTAGTTGGAGGTATTAAAATATGGATTAAGCGAGAACTAACGAATCTACCCAAGCTCGTGCTAATTCAAGCATACATGAACTGTTAATACTCAAAAGGCGTTCAACAGTTCCCGAATAAACTTTAACACTATTAGGACACAACTCCCCCAACACATGTCTTACAAAATCTACATCCCGATCATCATAAATTTCATGGTTTCACTATCATCAGTGTTTCTCAAGTTAAAAATATCATTTATAAATTCAACATCAAAGCGAACGATTTTACCTCACACGGTTGAAGTACAACTACTTGATTAAGATTGCTGTAGAACTCTAGAACTATGTTTTGATTGTAGTCTCCCGGGAAAAACCTCCACCCAAAAGCATTGACTGTTTGTAAAATTTCTTGTGCCTTCAAACCATCAGAAGGGAAAACCAACACCTCATATTCTTCAACCACTCTCCTATTTACCGCTCTAAATCTTCATGATTCCGGGTCAAAGATTTACCTTCTAGAGTCATTGGAGTTATTTTGTCATGACCAGAAATCCTAACTCAGGTCGTGATGGCGCCCAACTGCGGGGTTAGGCAAGCCAACATCAATTTCACTAAGTGTTCCCTTTTTTATTTGATTACATAGTTCAACACTTACCAATTTTTAAACAAGTGTAAGCATGATATCTAAAGATGATAACTTAGTGGTAGATATAATAGGCATAAAGAAGCGTGTTCCAGTACACCAACATGTATATATACATCCCAAAATCCCAAAATCCCCACTATGTGGGCGCCAAGAACTAGTGTCACGAGTGTCGCGGGCATACTAACAGGATAACCAAAAGATAGAATATACAATCCCACTGTCTGAATAAATAGACAGGAAACAAAAGCAAATGAAATTCCATGATGCTGCTGGGGATCGCCAGAAGAAGCAGCTCACCGTGAAGTCAGGTCCGCTACGGTCAATATCTAGCTCCGGTCTGATAACCAGATGCACCAGCCTCAGAACCTGTACATTTAAGTACAGAAGTGCAGTATGAGTACATAAATAATATGTACCTAGTGAGTATCCCGTCTAATCTCGAAGAAGTAGTGACGAGAGGTTGACTTGACACTCACTAGGGTCCAATAATATAACATACGACAGGATATAATGAAATACAGTAGGCAGGTAGGGCAGTGAGCAGCAAATACATAACAAGTACAGAAATCCAAGTAGCTACTGAAATTAAACAACAATGTACACTTTTCGTTTTATTTCCAAATATCTGTCAAGCCAATATCCTTACATCTGCCATGGCATACGGCCCGATCCCATATATATATATATATATTTATATATACAAATACCTCTCAAATCCGCTGTGGCGTATGACCCGATCCCATATATGTACAATTACCTTTCAAATCTGCTGTGGCGTACGACCCGATCCCATATATATTACGAGTACTCTTCAAGTCAAATACCACAAAGTCTTAGAGAAAACACTACTACGCACAACAGGTGTTCATAACATATAGGTCATTTCAAAGAAAATATACGGCATGTTGTGGGCCTAACTACCCGGACATAACAATGATAGCCGCCACGTACGGACTTTCGTCACTCGGTGCGTACGTAGACCCCAAACAAGTACACATAGCATTTAAATCACCTAGGGGAACAATTCCCTCTTGCAAGGTTAGAAATGAGACTCACCTCGTGTCGAATCTACCCTTCGGACCAAGGATGCGCCCGACTCCGAATCTCTACACCCGAGGACTCGCAACTAGACAAATATGGTACAATGATACCAATTAAAGCTCAAGGAAGGGAAATTATCCTATTTACTCAATAATTTAACATTCTTGAAGAATTCCCAAATTTCGACCCCGGGTCCGCATGTTCAAATTCCGAAAAATACCGAAGGAATCACTCACTCATAGCCTAAGGATAACTAATATATGATTTCTACTTGATTTCATAGCAATATATGAGCAATTCACCAAAACCCCTCAAGAACTCTAAGTTACTACCCAACTCTTGATTTGTCAAAGATTTAGTAGCTAATTAAATTAGTAATTCATGTATTTAACTAGTACTATGGTAGGATTAACTCACCTCTTCAGCAGCTAGGTCGTGGAACCCCCTTTCCCAAGCTTCCAAGCTCTCAAATGGTGGAAAAATGAGAAGAAAAATGAAGATTCCCGTATTTAAAAGAACACACTGCCTGGCCTACAGTGTTTTCGCACCTGCGGCTCAAGGACCGCACCTGCGGTCTCGCACCGGAGAGCTGGGGCTCGCACCTGCGAAACTGGTCAAGAGGGGTTGGGTCACACCTGCGGAGGGATGACGGCAACAGAGGTTCCGCTCCTGCGGACCTTTGTCCGCACCTGCGAGAAAGGAGGGCCTCACCTGGGGCCGCACCTGCGATGCTTGGGACCGCAGAAGCGGTCCCGCAACTGCGACTGGGCAACCGCACCTACGGTCACACCAGATCAAGTGCACCAGCAGTTGCATCAGCTGGTTTTTAGCCCCGAATGGTGCCCGAGAGGCACCTGGGCCCACCCGAACCCCCGTCCAAATATACCAACAAGTCCCAAATCATAATACGGACTCGCTCGAGCCTTTGGAACACTCAAACAACGCTAAAACTCAATATCACACCCCAAAACCCCTAGAATCATAACTTAAGAATTCCAAGTTCTTGATTTCCATAACCATGCGCCGGACCGACTTATACTACTCGGAATGACACCAAATTTTGCAGGCAAGTCATAAATGACATAACAGAACTATTACCAGCCTCAGAATTCTGTTCAGACCTCGATAACAAAAAAATCACGTTCCAAACCAAATTTTAAACTTAAGGAAATTCATATTTCTATATTGGGCGCCGAAACGCTCCCGGGTTATCGAAAACCCATTCTGAACATACGCCCAAGTCCGAAATCATCATACGAAGCTACTGACACTAGAGGAACCCGATTCTGATGTCGTTTGCCCAAAATGTTGACCGAAGTCAAACTTGGCCAAATAGGCCAACCTTAAGGAACCAAGTGTTCTTATACTGCTCAAAGCACTTCCAAATCCTAAACCACCAGTCCCCGCAAGTCATAAATCACTATAAGCTGCTACATGAATTCTTACTTAGTGGAACCGGGTCCGAATACACAAAACGACCGGTCGGGTCATTTTATATTTGAAAGAGTTACTTGTGCAAGATTCATTTTTTTTCCAGGTGAAAATCAAGTGTATTTGGAAATTCGAAAAGAGAAGAACTAAAGAGAAGTAAGATAGTGAAATTCGTTGAAGATAGGGATGAAGTGCGCCGATTTGGTCAATCTATCCACAATGACCCAAACCGCGTCAACCTTCCGCAAAGTCTGAGGCAACCCAACCACGAAGTCCATAGTGATGCGCTCCCACTTCCACTCTGGAATGGGCATCTGCTGAAGTAGGCCTCCTGGCCTCTGATGCTCATACTTAACCTGCTGGCAATTAAGACACCTAGCCACGTACTCCACGATGTCTTTCTTCATCCGCCTCCACCAGTAATGCTGCCTCTAATCATGATACATCTTCGTAGCACCCGGGTGGACAGAGTACCGCGAATTGTGTGCCTCCTCTAAGATCCTCTACCTCAAGCCATCAACATTAGGAACACACAAACAATCCTGAAGTCGCAAAACACCATCCTCGCCAATAGTAACCTCCTTGGCACCACCCCGAACCACTGTCTGTCGTAGCTCTGCCAAGCGTGGATCATCATATTGTCGAGCCTTAATCTCCCCCAATAATGAAGACTGAGCAACCACATGCGCAAGAACTCGTCGAGGATTTGAAAGATCTAATCTCACCAAGCGATTAGCCAAGGACTGAATGTCCAAGGCTATAGGTCTCTCCTCAGCTGCAATATAAGCAAAGCTACCCATACTCTCCGCCTTCCTACTCAAAGTATCTGCTACCACATTCGTCTTTCGCGAATGATAAAGAGTGGTGATGTCATAATCCTTCAGCAACTCAAGCCACCGGAGCTGCCTCAAATTAAGATCCCTCTTCTTGAACAAGTGCTGCAAGCTGCGGTGGTCGGTATAAACCTCACAAGACACCCCATATAAGTAATGCCTCCAAATCGTAAGAGCATGAACAATCGTCGCCAACTCCAAATCGTGTACGGGGTAATTCTTCTCATGAACCTTCAGCTGGCGTGAAGCATAAGCAATAACTCTCCCTTCCTGGATCAATACGCACCCCAAGCCAACGCGTGAAGTGTCGCAATACACCGTATACATCCCCGAACCAGAAGGCAATACCAGAACTGGTGCCGAAGTCAATGCCGTCTTGAGCTTCTGAAAGCTCGTCTCACACTCTTCGGACCACCGAAATGGAGCATTCTTCTGAGTCAATCTAGTTAATAGGGCTGCAATGGATGAAAATCCCTCCACAAATGGCCGGTAGTAGCCTGCTAGACCCAAGAAACTCCTGATCTCTGTAGCTGAAGTAGGACGTGGCCAACTCTGAACTGCCTCAATCTTCTTAGGATCAACCTTGATACCCTCTACAGGTACCACATGTCCCAAGAGTGCCACGGAATCCAACCAAAACTCACACTTGGAGAACTTAGCATATAGCTTCTGTTCCCGCAAGGTCTGGAGCACAACTCTAAAATGCTGCTCGTTCTCTCCCAGGCTACGTGAGTAAATCAAAATGTCATCAATGAGGACGATGACAAAGGAATCAATATACGGCCTGAACACCCTGTTCATCAAGTCCTTAAATGCTGCTGGGGCATTAGTCAAGCCAAAGGACATCACCAAGAACTCATAGTGGCCATATCTCGTACGAAAAGCAGTCTTCGAATCATCCGAGGCTCGAATCTTTAGCTGGTGATAGCCTGATCTCAAGTCAATCTTAGAAAATACCCTGGAACCCTGTAACTGGTCAAACAAATCATCAATGCGTGGCAGTGGATACTTGTTCTTGATAGTAACTTTGTTTAACTGGTGGTAATCAATACACATCCGCATAGTCCCATCTTTCTTATTCACAATTAGAAGTGGAGTGCCCCATTGTGATACACTCGGCCTGACGAACCCCTTATCCAACAGCTCCTCCGGCTGCTCCTTCAACTCCTTAGGAGCCATACGATACGGGGGAATTGAAATAGGCTGAGTATCTGGAGCTAAATCAATGTAGAAATCAATGTCTCGGTCTGGAGGCATGCCTGGAAGTTCTGAAGGAAATACATGGGCAAACTCTCAAACCACTGGCCCTGAATCAATAGTCGGGGACTCGGCGGTGGTGTCCCGCACATAAGCAAGGTAAGCCAAACAAACCTTCTCGACCATACGCCGAGCCTTCATGAAGGAAATGACCCGGCTGGATGCACTAACTGAGGAACCCCTCCACTCTAGCCTAAGCGACCTAGGCATGGCTAAAGTAACTGTCTTGGCATGGAAATCCAGTACGGCATGATGAGGATATAGCCAATCCATGCCCAGAATAACCTCAAAATCAACCATGCCGAGCAATAACAGGTCTGCTCTGGTCTCAAACCCGCAGAATATGATCACACAAGTTTGATAGACCCGGTCTACCACCACAGAATCGCCCACAAGAGTGGACACATATAAAGGAGAACTCAAGGACTCACGAGGAACATCTAGAAAATGAGCAACTAGTACTGAAACATACGAATAGGTGGACCCTGGATCAAATAACACTGAAGCCTCTCTACCACACACTAAGATAATACCTATGATCACGACATCTGAGGCCACGGAATCTGATCTGGCCGGAATGGCATAAAACCTGGCTGTAGCACCCGAAGGCTGAGCTCCCCCAGAATGAACAAGAGCTGGCTGACCCCCTCTTGACTGGCCTTCCCCTCTAGGACGACCCCTGCCGACCTGACCTCCACCTCTAGGCTGGTAACCCTACTGCACTGTCTTGCCCCGAAGCCTGGGACAATACCTCTTCATATGACCTGACTCCCCACACCCATAACAAACCCCAGACACCATAGCATGCTGCCCCGAAGAGAAGTCCTAAATGGCCAGGGAGCGGTGTGGGCCCTCCGGCATAGCACCGAGGTAAGAACTGGAGGATCTCTGGTGACTGGAATAACCACTGGGTGAACTCTGGATGGCTGGAGAACGGTAGAGACGCTCTGGCATGTCGCTGAATTGAGGCCTCACTGAACCACCTCGATGAGGTAGTGGAGGTGCAGAGTATGAAGGCCTGCTGGGCTGACCACCCCCGAACTGACCCCTGCTCCTAGCTGGAGCATCCCTGAAATCTCCTAAGAACCTAGCCCTCTTGTCATGCTAACCCTACTCCCTACTCCGCAACCGATAACCCTCGATCCTGCGAGCAATCTCTACCACTAGCTGATACGGAGTACCCATCTCTACCTCTCTGGCCATGGTGGCTCTAATACCTGGATGTAACCCAGCAACAAATCTCCGCACTCTCTCAACATCAGTAGGCAATATCATGAGTGCATGGCGTGATAGCTCTGAAAACCTGGCCTCAAAATCCGTCACTGACATTTTTCCCTGCTGTAGCTGCTCAAACTGACGCCGCAACTCTTCCCTCTCAGAGAGTGGAATATATCTGTCCAAGAACATCTGTGTGAATTTCTCCCAAGTGACAGGAGGAGAATCTGCTGGCCTATTGAGTATATAGGACTGCCACCACCTGCGAGCTCTGCCCTCTAACTGAAAGGTAGTGAAGTCGACCCCATGGGACTCCAAAATCCTTATGTTGTGCCGCCTGTCCCTGCACCTGTCAATAAAGTCTTGGTCATCCTCGCCCTGCTCACCCCGGAAGACTGGAGGGCGCAATCGAGTCCTTCTGTCCAATAACTTCTAATGATTGCCCTATGCAGCTGGTCTAGGCTTTGGCGCTGCTGCTACGGGCTGGACCCCACCCACGAGTAGTGTACTCGGGGTATGATGTACTGTCGCTTCCTGTCCTGCGGCCTGTTCGGTAGGGGTATGGACTCCCCCTCCCGCCTGAGAAGTAGCAGGATCCGCTGGAAATAGGCCAGCCTGGGACATGGTGTCCGTGAATCTCATCATACGGCCCATGACCTCCTGGAAGCCTGGCGCCGTCATAAAGTCCACTGGAGCAGGAGCTACTGGGGGCACCTCGTCCTACTCCTCCATGATAGGGTCCTCTAGTGGTGCCACAAGTATAGCTCTGGGAAGCCCTCGTCCCCTACCTCGAGCAGGTGCCCTCCCCCTACCTCGACCACGACCTCGGGCGGTGGGGGTAGCGGCATCTCCCGGATCAGGAACATCGGATGCGCGCGTCCTCACCATCTGTGAGAGAATAGAAGAATAAGTTTGAGTACATCATCGATTGCACGATAGATTATGAACAAAGATAGGTTTCCTAACCCCCCATAGCCTCTTGAAGATAAGTACAGACGTCTCCGTACCGATCCACAAGACTCTACTGGGCCTGCCCGTGACTCGTGAGACCTACATGAACCTAGAGCTCTGATACCACGTTGTCATGACCTAAAATCCTAACTCAGGTCATGATGGCGCCCAACTGCGGGGTTAGGCAAGCCAACATCAATTTCACTAAGTGTTCCCTTTTTCATTTGATTACATAGTTCAACACTTACCAATTTTTAAACAAGTGTAAGCATGATATCTAAAGATGATAACTCAGTGGTAGATATATAGGCATAAAAAAGCGTGTGTTAGTACACAAACATGTATAATACACAGCCCAAAATCCCAAAATACCCACTATGTGTGTGCCAGGAACTAGTGTCACGAGTGTCACGGGCATACTAACAGGATAACCAAAAGATCGAATATACAATCCCACTGTCTGAATAAATAGACGAGAAACAAAAGCAAATGAAACTCCATGGTGCTGCTGGGGATCGCTAGAAGAAGCAGCTCACCGTGAAGTCAGGTCCGCTACGGTCAATATCTAGCTCCGGTCTGATAACCAGATGCACTAGCCTCAGAACCTGTACAGTTAAGTACAGAAGTGCAGCATGAGTACATAAATAATATGTACCCAGTGAGTATCCCGTATAATCTCGAAGAAATAGTGATGAGATGTCGACTTGACACTCACTAGGGTCCAATAATATAACATACGCAGGATATAATGAAATACAATAGGACTGTAGGGCAGTGAGCAACAAATACATAACAAGTACAGAAATCCAAGTAGCTACTGAAATTAAACAACAATGTACACTTTCCATTTTTTTTCCAAGTATCTGTCAAGCCAATATCGTTCAGTCCGCCGTGGCGTATGGCCCGCTCCAATATATATATATATATATATTACACGTACTCTCCAAATCCACCGTGGCGTACGGCCTGATCCCATATATATATATACAAATACCTCCCAAATCCGCCGTGGCGTACGACCCAATCCCATATATGTACAATTACCTTTCAAATCCGTCGTGGAGTACGACCCGATACCATATATATTACGAGTACTCTTCAAGTCAAATACCACAAAGTCTTATAGAAAACACTACTACGCACAACAGGTGTTCATAACATATAGGTCATTTCAAGGAAAATATACGGCATGCTGTGGGCCTAACTACCCGGATATAACAATGATAGCCACCACGTACGAACTCTCGTCACTCGGTGCGTATGTTGCCCCCAAACAAGTAAACATAGCATTTAAATCATCTAGGGGAACAATTCCCTCTTGCAAGGTTAGAAAGGAGACTCACCTCGTGTCGAATCTACCCCTCGGACCAAGGATGCGCCCGACTCCAAATCTCTACACCCGAGGAGTCGCAACTAGCCAAATATGGTACAATGATATCAATTCAATCTCAAGGAAGGGAAATTATCCTATTTACTCAATAATTTAACATTCTTGAAGAATTCCTAAATTTTGACCCCGGGTCCGCATGTTCAAATTCCGAAAATTACTGAAGGAATCACTCACCCATAGCCTAAGGATCGTTAATATATGATTTCTACTTGATTTCATAGCAATAAATGAGCAATTCACCAAAATCCCTCAAGAACCCTAAGTTACTACCCAACTCTTGATTTTTCAATGATTTAGTAGCTAATTAAATTAGTAATTCATGTATTTAACTAGTACTAAGGTAGGATTAACTCACCTCTTCAGCAGCTAGGTCGTGGAACCCCCTTTCCCAAGCTTCCAAGCTCTCAAATGGTGGAAAAATGAGAAGAAAAATGAAGATTCCCGTATTTAAAAGAACACACTACCTGGCCTACAGTGTTTTCACACCTGCGGCTCAAGGACCGCACCTGCGGAACTGGGCAAGAGGGGCTGGGGTCGCACCTGCGGAGGGATGACCGCAACATCGGTTCCGCTCCTAAGGACCTTTGTCCGCACCTGCGAGAAAGGGGGGGCCTCACCTGGGGCCGCACCTGCGATGCTTGGGACCGCAGAAGCGGTCCCGCACCTCTGACTGGGCAACCGCACCTGCGGTCACACCAGATCAGGTTCACCAGTAGTTGCATCAACTGGTTTTTAGCCCTGAATGGTGCCCGAGAGGCACCTGGACCCACCCGAGCCCCCGTCCAAATATACCAACAAGTCCCAAATCATAATACGGACTCGCTTGAGCCTTCAGAAAACTCAAATTAATGCTAAAAGGCAAAATCACACCCCAAAACCCCTAGAATCATAACTTAAGAACTCCAAGTTCTTGATTTCCATAACCATGCGCCGTACCGACCTATACTACTCGGAATGACACCAAATTTTGCAGGCAAGTGATAAATGACATAACAGAACTATTACCAGCCTCGGAATTCTGTTCCGACATCGATTACAAAAAAATCATGTTCTAAATAAAATTTCAAACTTAAGGGAATCTGTATTTCTATATTGGGCGCGGAAACGCTCCCGGGTTATCGAAAACCCATTCCGAACATACGCCCAAGTCCGAAATCATCATACGAAGCTACTGACACTGTAAGAACTCGATTTCGAGGTCGTTTGCTCAAAATGTTGACCGAAGTCAAACTTGGCCCAATAGGCCAATCTTAAGGAACCAAGTGTTCCTATACTGCTCAAAGCACTTCCAAATCCTGAACCACCAGTCGCCGCAAGTCATAAATCACTATAAGTCGCTACGGAAAGTCTTACCTTGGGAAACGAGGTTCGAATACGCAAAACGACCGGTCGGGTCGTTATATATTTGAAAGAGTTACTTGTGCAATGAGGGCTGAAACAAGAGAAAGGAAGGGTTTTTTCTTTACTGTGGAATTGGTTGTTTGGTTTGTGGGAGAGGTAAATGTGAGATCAAGACCTCTTATTTATTTACAATCCCCTTTTTTATTTTCTTTTTTTGTTTTGTTTTGTTTTAAACCACCGTAACAATATGTTGGTTGTTGTTTTGATAAGTTTTACCCCTTTACAACCTTTGCCAAATGAACGTGAGCTTTCATTTTTTTAAACATATTTTTTTATCTTTCTTTCTCTTTTTTTTTTTTAATTTTTTTTTTACTTAATTAATTTTTCTTTTCTTTAACTATGTCATAGCAAACTGCTGAAAGTCATGTAAAAATTCAAAAATAGAATTTTTCTTTATAGTAAATTAAAATAAGGACCAACATAATTTTTTTTTTCTAGACTAATACTCATATTACAATTAGTATACAGTATATGCATTATATATTTTTAGAAGTAAAAGTACCTATATATATATATATTAGTCTTCCTAATTTTTTGTAAATATATATATATATATATATATGTAAGTTACAAAAAATTAGGAAGACTAATAAGAGAATAGTCTGAGTTTAATGGCGTCAACTTGACTTATTATATATGTATACACACACACACACATATATATATATATATATATATATATATATATATACACTATATACCACTTTTTTAAGCGATGAGGATTGTTGAAACCTGTTTGTCAAATATTCTGGTGACATAAGGCTTCAAACGATGGACGTTCCTTTGAATTTGTTTCCCCTATTCATGTGTTGTATTTCAATGGCACTATAAGGGGATACTTCATTTATGACGTACGGTCCAGTCCATCGTAACTTAAACTTTCTTGGAAATAATCTCAATCGACTATTGTATAACAAAACATTATCTCCAACTTTGAAGCTTTTATGGAGAATGAACTTGTCATGCCATTTTTTAGTCTTTTCTTTGTAAAATTTAGCATTTTCATATGCTGTAAGTCTGAACTCTTCCAACTCATCAAGCTGTAATAGACAATTTTTCCTTGCAACTGGCAAGTTTAAATTTAATAATTTTATAGCCCAATATGTTTTATGTTTCAACTCTACACGTAAATGACAAGATTTTCCAAAAACTAGTCTATAAGAAGATGTGCCTATTGGAGTTTTGAAAGCAGTTTTGTAAGACCACAAAGCGTCATCTAATTTTAGAGACCAGTCTTTTCAAGAAGAGCCAACAGTTTTTTCTAAAATTATTTTTAATTCTCTGTTGGATACTTCTACTTGTCCGCTTGTTTGAGCATGATATGGAGTTCATGTTTTATGAGTAACTCCATATCCTGACAACAAAGCAGCAACTTGTCTATTTATAAAATGAGTTCCTTGATCACTTATGATAACTCGTGGAGTTTCAAATCTAGAAAAGATATTTTTCTTGAGAAAATCGCAAACAACTCGAGCATCATTTTTTTTTAGTAGCAATTGTTTCTACCAATTTTGAGACATAATCAATAGCTACTAAAATATATTCGCAACCATTTGAAGGAGGAAAAGGACCCATGAAGTCAATGCCTCAACCATTTGAAATTTTTGAAAAGTCTTTGATAAACTTTCTGTAAAAACCTGCATGCCCTAAGAAACTTCTAATACCTTTAAGGGTGGTGGGAAGGGGTAATCCTGCTATAAGATTAATTTTAGCCTTATCAACTTCTATTCCTTTAGCAGTGATTTTATGTCCTAAAATAATTTCTTCTGTTACCATAAAGTAACACTTTTCCCAGTTAAAAACTAGATTTGTCTCCTCGCATCTTTCAAGCACCAAAGTTAAATGATAGAGAAAATCTTCAAATGTCTTACCAAAAAGTGTGAAATCATTCATGAAAATTTCAAGAAACTTTTCAGTCATATCTTAGAAAATTTATGACATGCAACGATGAAATGTAGCATGAGCGTTACATAGTCTAAATGGCATTCTTTTGTAAGCATACGTTCCTTGTGGGCATGTGAATGTGGTTTTCTCTTGATCTTCAGGAGAAATTGGTATCTGACTATACCCAGAATATCCGTCAAGAAAACAATAAAAACTATGGCCTGCAATTCTTTCAAGCATTTGGTCAATAAAAGGCAAAGGAAAATGATCTTTCCTCGTGGCATCATTAAGTCGTCTTTAATCAATACAGACTCTACATCCTGTGACGGTTCTTTTACGTATGAGTTCATTATTTTTATTTATTATTACGATCATACCTCTTTTCTTTGGTACTACATGTACAGGACTTACCCAAAGGCTATCAGATATTGGATAAATGATACTTGCTGCTAGAAGTTTTACTATTTCTTTCTTGACAACTTCTTGGATTGATGGGTTAAGTCTCCTTTGGGGTTGGACTATTGGCTTGTAATTATCCTCCATAAGGATCCTATGCGTGCAAATAGCTGGACTGATTCCTTTGATGTTAGGTATAGTCCACCCCAAGGCTCTTTTGTGTTCTCTTAAAACTCTAGTTAATTTTATTTCCTGTTCTGCAGTTAAAGAAGATGAAATAATTACCGAAAATAATTCAGGTTCAAGAAAGATATATTTCAAATAAGAAGGAAGGGTTTTGAGTTTAATTTTCGGTTGAACTTCTTCTGGTGAGATTTTCTCATTTTCTGAATCTTTTTCTAGTGTTTCAGCTTCTTCTCTGATTGTGGGACTTTCATCACTTGTGGTACCTGACCTGACCAAGCGTCTTTCTAATGAATCGGTAATTAATTAATTATCCTTGAATTCATCTACAAGGTCATATAGTAAGTCAATTTAAAAACAAGATGATGATGACTCATTCCCAGAAAATTTCATCATTTTCTGCATGTCAAAACTTACTCTCTCCTCATCAACTCGCAACATTAATTGTCCTTGATGTACATCAATGATCGCCCTTCCTGTTGCGAGAAATGATCTACCTAAAATTAATGGTACCTCAGTATTTATTTCCATTTCAAGTACTATAAAATCTATTGGGAATATAAATTTATCTACTCTAACGAGGACATTTTCAATTATTCCTTTGGGTCTCTTAGTACTTTGATCAACTAATTGAAGAGATACACAAGTATCTTTCATTTCACCAAGTTCTAATTTCCTGAAAATTGAGAAAGGCATTAGCTTTATTGAAGCACCCGAATCACATAATGCCTTTTCAAGTGAGCACCTCCCACAGTACAAGAAATTGTAAAACTTCCTGGATCACCAAGTTTCTGTGGAAGCTTATTTTGAAGTATAGCACTACATTTTTTAGTAAGCTTAACCACTGAAACTTCTTCCGATTTTCTTTTACTTGACAAAATTTTTTTGAGAAATTTAGCATATGAGGGCATTTGTGTCAAAGCTTCTGTGAAAGGTATGTTAATGTAAAGTTTCTTTAAAATATCCAGAAACTTTGAAAACTGTTTGTCAATATTTTCTCTTTTCATTTTTTGGGGAAAAAGAAGGGGTACAGAGTGAGGATTTGTCATCAATTCATTTTCTTGTACCTTTTTTCTTTTATCTTTTTGTTTTTTTTAGAAGTTCAGAGTCTCTTTTATTATCACCTTCATTTACCTGTTCCAATTCTTGTGGTTTTCCTTGTCTATCTGCATATGGATCATCAAGAGTTTTACCTGACCGCAGAGAGATGACTTTGAGGTGTTCCTTTGGATTTCTTTCGGTGTTTCTTGCAGAGCACCTTTTATTTGTTCAGACATGAGGGTTTCTAATTAGCTCATCTGAATTTCTAAATTCTTGATGGCTGAACTTTGACTTTCAACTTTCTCATCAGTAGCTTTAATGAATTTGTACATCATGTCTTCAAGGCTTTCCTGATGAGCTCTTTGGGGTGGTTGTTGATATTTTTGGAAATCTTGTGGCACTCTGTTTTGATTTTGAAAACCAGGTGGTCCCTGTACCTGCTGCTTTTGATTAAAAAGTCTTTGAGGGTTTTCAGCACCATTTGGGTTACTCCATTGGAATCTTGTGATGACCCAAAAGGGTCATCCTAAGTAAATTCAGCTAAATTTTTCTTTTGAGGCTCCGAAAGCCTCTGCTAATCTCACCTCGATATGCGTGCGCAGCCCGGGCGTGTAGCCGAGAAGCTTCTATGTGAAAATTTGATGAAAATAAAAATTTTGGAATAATTAATTGAATAAAGTTGACTTTGGTCAATATTTTTGGTAAATGGACCCGGACCTGTATTTTGACGGTCCCGGATGGTCCGTAGGAAAATATGGGACTTGGGCGTATGCCCGGAATCGAATTCCGAGGTCCCAAGCCCGAGAAATGAATTTTTAAAGAAAATTATTTTCTGAAAATAATAAAGGTTTTTGAAAATGATAATTGATGTAAAAACCGTGTTACCGATACCGCATTCTAGTTCCGGAGCCTGGAACATGTTTATTATATGTTATGTGAGTTATCTGTGAAATTTAGTGTAAAACGGACTTGAAATGACGTGATTCAGATTAAAATTGGAAAAGTTAAGCTTCATGAAGTTTTGAGAAAATTCTAAGAGTTTGGAGGTTTAATTCCTTGTTTTGATGATATTTTGATGATTTAAAAGCTTGAACAAGTCTGTAGGATGTTTTGGGAGTCGTGTGTGTTTTTGGTTTTGAGCCGCGAGGGCTCGGGTGAGTTTCGGGTAGTTAACGGGGTCAGAAACTTAGGAAAAATCTGGTACTTTTGTTGTTTCTGGTGTTTGATAAAACACTCTATGCTATCGCATTAGGGTACCTGCGATCGCACAGAGTTAGAGAGGGGACCTGGGATTTTGTTCAGTGCGAACGCACCATTCAGGCTGCGATCGCGGAGGGGTCTTGGGGAGTTACTGTGCGGACGCGGGGTGTGGTGTGCGACCGCACGAGGTTAGCATAGGCCTGGGGGCTGGGTAGCATAAGACTTGTGCGATCGCGCTCTTGCTCCTACGATCGCGGAGCTTAAAGTCCCATACACTGTGCGATCGCACTCTTTCTTCCGCGATCGCACAAGTATAATTTCCCCAGTTATTTTAAAAGCTCCAAAACACAATACTATACGGGAATCCTCAATTTTCAGCCTTCTCTTCTTCTCCCAACCTCCATTGACGACCCCCAAGCTAGAATCCTTCCATAACCTCTTAGGTAAGTGATTACAACATTTTTTCCTTCCATTATTCATCACTATTTACTAGAATCTAGGCCTAAAAACATGAAATCAAAGTAGGAATTAGGGGTTTTGGGTTGAGTTAGATTTTTGGGGATTTTGGGTAATTCAACCTCAATTTGAGGTCGGATTTCAAAACAAATCGTGTATTCTAACTCGTGGGGGTATGGGTGATCGGGTTTTGGTCCGAGCCTCGTGTTTGGACCAAGCAGACCCGGAGTCGAATTTTGGAAATTTTGGAAGAATGATAGGAATTGTGTATTTAGGCTATGGGATTGCGTTATTGAGTTATTATTGATATACTTAAATTAATTATGCTTAGATATTGTTGTTCCGGAGTTGAATTTAAAAGGAAAGGCGGTGTTAGAAGGTTGATTGCTATATTTTGGACCCGAGGTAAGTGTCTTGCCTAACTTTGGTGAGGGAATAGGTATTGAATGCTATGTGCTAAGTGTTTATCATGTTCAATGCATAGGTAAGGTGACGAGTACCTATGCATTGTGAGTCAAGCATGCCCGTGAGTCTAATTTTGATTAAAAATTTTTTATTACTTCTATATTCGTTATATTATGAACTTGTCTCTACTTGGAAGCCGTTATTGTTGGAATCTTGGTTGTTTAACTCATGATGTGTTGGTTTATTGAAAATCCAACTGTTAAAGATATATTCGAATTGATTGGTTATAGTTGAGACCCTTGCCGGGCAATTGTTGTGATATTGATTGATGTTTTCCCCTTGCCGAGTGATATTGAAATGTATTTCTACTATGCTGTACTCCTTGCCATTATATATGTTATTAATTGGTGAGGAAGAGTTTAAAGCACGAAAGGTGATGTCGTGCCATGATATTTGATTACATTGCATAGTGAGGAAGAGTGTAAAACACGAAGGGTGATGCCGTGCCATGATTCATATTGATTATAAGCACGAAGGTTAATGTCGTGCCATGATTTACATTGATTATAAGCACGAAGGTTAATGTCGTGCCATGATTTATATTGCCTTACATTGTACATTGCATTGTGAGGAAGAGAGTAAAAGCACGAAGGGTGATG
>ML249486.1:0-46926 GCA_005239495.1 Nicotiana undulata | reverse complement strand
CGTGCCATGATATTTGATTACATTGCATTGTGAGGAAGAGAGTAAAAGCACGAAGGATGATGCCGTGTCATTATTTACACTTCCGGTATTTGTACTTGTTTCGTTAGCTATTGTGTTAAATTGCCTCCCTTATTTACTTCTATATGTCAGTTTAACTGCTTCATATCACTTGTTCCATTTTTACTGCTCCCGTATCCCTTACTTGTCCTTTTATCTCTTGCCTTGTATTATCCCTGTTACCTGCTGTAGAATTGGACAGGTTATCGTTATTGTCAAGTCTAGCCTCATCACTACTTCGGCCGAGGTTAGGCTCGACACTTACTCAGTACATGGGGTCGGTTGTACTGATGCTACACCTGCATTTCTTTATGTTGTGCAGATTCCGAAGCCAGACCCAATGGACATCGCTAGAGAGAGTATCCTTCAGTCCACCTCGGAGATTGCAAGGTAGACCTGTAGACGTTCGTGGGCCTTGACGTCTCCTCTATCCCTTTTTCTTCCTTCCTGTCTTTTTCATTTATTTCCAAAGACAGTTGTATACAGTTATTGTTCAGCCCTTGGTTGTAGTAATCTTTTAGTATGTTCGTGAGTTAGTGACTCCAGATTCGGGGATCGTTACAACGTATTGTATTTGTTTAAATCATTAGTCCTGTTTTTATTTATTTCCGGTGTTAAATTGTAAACTATTTTTTTTTAATTCTGTTAATTCGGTTTTATCATGTCAGTTTAACTGCACAGATTGGCTTGTCTAGCGCGTTCAATGTTAGACGGAGTCACGGCCTGAAGGTGGGAATTCGGGTCATGACAAGTTGGTATCAGAGCGCTAGGTTGCTTAGGTCTCACAACTCACGGACAAACTTGGTAGAGTCTGAGGGATCAGTACGGAGACGTCTGTATTTATCCCCCAGAGGCTGCAAAGTTAGGAATAACTCCACATTTCTTCATATCCATCGTGCGAATTTATTCTATCATTGATGATTGAACTTTCCTACTCTTTTCCTCTCACTAATCTCGACAACATGCGAAGCGTCTACAACCGGACAAGAGATGAATCCCCAATGACAGCTACGCTCAAGGGAAGAGACAGAAGCAGAGTGCAGTCTAAAGCTCGAACATCAGCACTTATTGTACAATCTCAAATAGATCTATATGTGGAGGTTCCAACTCAGTCAGTACATGTTGGACTAGTTCAGATTCCGGAAGGATTTATAGCTACTCCGTTGTTGCAGGAGGCACTAGTCCGTTTATTGAGGTTGTGCAAGTTACCAAACAAGTCCCACTCCATTTCAGTGGTATATCTTTTGAGGGCCCACATGATTTCTTGACTGCTTCTATGTGGAATCACACACCATGAGGATAAGTGCAAAGCTACGGGGTTGATTTATATGAGCTGTGAAGTTTGACATCAGGGATTGTCAGGTATTGTGACCTATGACTTCGTGCCACGTGTGGAAATCCACTGTTAAGGGATAGATTGCGAGGCCACGCGTCATATCGGTTTTGGTTTGGAATGTAATAGGGACGGGGATTTTACAAGATATAAAGCTGGGAATTTCGGTACGCCTACCTCCTTAATAACCCTATACCTCAGTACCAAAGGAGTTATTCAAACAACTTGAAGTCTACAAAAGTCTACTCGGCGTGGAAGTCACGGCTGTGTCGGTTCATAAGACGGTATCAAAATATGCCATCAAGTTCGATAAGTTAACCCATCACACTCCTACGTTGGTTCGTATATCCAGAGGGCGAGTCCCCAGACTCAGTAAAGGACTCAAAAATGATTGTAAATTTTGGATGACTCAGGGCAGGATGATACTTTATGTCGGCTAGTGGTAGAAATTGCCCTAGACTTGGGAGAGTCATATTTCATCAGAGCACTCAGGCTACTGTCCCATTGCAGCTACAACTCAACTACGTGACCACCTAGGGAAAAAGGAGTCGGAATGTCGAAAATGGAGGTTAGATTCCTAGAGGTGGAGACCCAGTCTGTTGATATATTTTCTATGGTATGGATGAGGTCGTTACTTTAAATGGTTTCATTAAAAAGACAATCTCTAATTAATATAAGTAATGATTTTCTGAACTTAATTCGGTTATGCATATCTAATAAAATTCTTCTAATATGCTCCACTTTCGGGTGAGCTTCGTAACTCTAAAAAAAAATCTACTTATGTGAATACTCGTATTGAGAAGTTCTATGGAGATAACTGTATCTATCATTATGTGCTGTGATTTTATTTAACGGGAAACATTTAAACGAAGGAAGTGGAATATCTCGATTGGCACGATATGCATATCGCTTGTGATTCAGGATTGAGGACGAGATCCTCGCGTGTCATTATGATTTGGTATATTTTAGCCGGACTACGAGCCGCGGTGGAAGAAGACAAGACCCTTGTGATGGAAATTCTTGTGTTTAAAATTCTCTCTTGTGAATTAAATTTTTGTTTTGTTTTCTTTCCTTACTTTAGTATGTATAGGGAGTCATGCTTGTTAATATTATTAATTATGTACATAATAATAATAATAATAATAATAATAATAATAATAATAATAATAATAATAATAACAACAATAGGTAAATAAATAAATAAATAAACTAATTAACTATCTGTGCGTAATTCGACAATTCGTGCCAATTCTGGAGCCTTAACCTACAAGATAGGTGCCCGCCCAAGTGTCGTTAGATGGGACCCGTTATTTTTGATAATTGCGAGGTCTTCGAGTATCATATCTCGATATCAACAGAGTTGAAGGAAGTAAAGGAGCAGTTACAGGATTTGTTGGATAAAGGCTTCATTAGGCTTAGTGTTTCTCCTTGGGGTGCTCCAGTGTTGTTTGTTAAGAAACAAGATGGCTCGATGAGGATGTGTATTGACTACCAGCAGTTGTATGAGGTTACTATTAGGAATAAGTATCCTTTTTCGAGGATTGATGACTTAATTGATCAGCTTCAGGGTACTATAGTGTTTTCCAAGATAGACTCGAGATCTGGTTACCATCAGCTGAGGATCAGGGCGTCGGATGTTCATAAGACGGCCTTTCGCACTCGTTATGGGCATTATGAATTTTTGGTCATGTCGTTTGGGTTAAATAATGCCCCCGTTGGTTTTATGGAGTTGATGAATCGGGTATTCAGGCCTTATTTGGACTCATTTATGATCGTGCTTATAGATGATCTCTTGATATATTCTCGTAGTCGAGAGGAGCATGAGTAGCATCTTCGGATTGTTCTCCAGACTCTGAGGGATAGGCAGTGTATGCCAAGTTTTCTAAGTATGAGTTCTGGTTGAGTTCTGTGGCATTCTTGGGCCACGTTGTATCGATAGAGGGCAGTCAGGTGGATCCGAAGAAAGTTTCAGCAGTTAGAGATTGGCCTAGGCCCACTTCAGCCACAAAGATTCGAAGTTTCTTGGGCCTCGCAGGCTATTATCGCCGGTTCGTGGAGGGGTTTTCATCTATAGCAGCCCCTATGACCAAGTTGACGCAGAAGAGTGTTCAGTTCAGATGGTCCGAGGAGTGTGAAGCGTGCTTTCAGAAGCTCAAGACAGCATTGCCCACAACTCTAGTGTTGGTATTGCCCATAGGATCAGGTTCGTACATCGCGTATTGTGATGCTTCGCGGGTTGGGCTTGGTGAAGTGTTGATGCAGGATGGGAAGGGTATAGCCCATTCTTCTCGTCAGTTGAAGATTCATGAGAAGAACTATCCAGTCCATGATTTGGAGCTTGCAGCTATTGTTCATGCCTTAAAGATTTGGAGGCACTATTTGTATGGGGTACCGTGTGAGGTATTCACTGATCACAAGAATTTGCAATACTTGTTTAAGCAGAAGGAGTTGAACATGAGGCAGAGGAGGTGGTTAGAGTTGCTAAAGGATTATGATACTACTATTCTCTATCATCCGGGAAAGGCCAATGTGGTGGCCGATACTTTGAGCCGGAAGTCAGTCAGTATGGGTAGTTTGGCCTATTTATCTGTTGGGGAGCGACCTTTGGCTTTGGATGTCCAGTACTTAGCCAACCGATTTGTGAGATTAGAGGTTTCTGAGGGTGGCAGTGTGTTGGCCCATACCGTCGCTCGTTCTTCATTGTATGACCGTATTCGTGCCAGGCAGCACGATGATCGTCATTTGTACGCTCTTAGAGATGCAGTTCGGCACGGACGTGCCAAGCAGGTCACAGTTGATGCTGAGGGAGTCTTAAGATTACAGGGTCGTATTTGTGTACCCGATGTTGATGGCTTTCGTTAGTTGATATTGCAGGAAGCCCATAGTTCCAGGTATTCCATTCATCCGGGCGCCGCGAAGATGTACCAGGACTTGCGGCAGCATTATTGGTGGCGTAGAATTAATAAGGATATTGTGGCTTATGTAGCTCGGTGCTTGAATTGGCAGTAGGTTAAGTATGAGCACCAGAGACCCGGTGGATTGATGCAGCAGATTCAGCTTCTCGAGTGGAAGTGGGAGCGTATCACGATGAATTTTGTAGTTGGGCTTCCACGAACTCAGAGGATGGTTGATGCAGTATGGGTTGTTGTGGATAGGCTGACCAAGTCAACACATTTCATTCCTATGTCGGTTTCGTATTCAGCGGAGAAGTTGGCAAAGATCTATATGAGAGAGATTGTCAGATTGCATGGTGTGCCCCTATCCATTATATCAGACCGAGGCACTCAGTTTACCTCCCATTTCTGGAGAGTATTTCAGCGGGAGTTGGGCACACAGATTGAGTTGAGCACAACATTTCATCCTCAGACGGACGGACAGTCCGAGCGTACTATTCAGATTTTGGAGGATATGTTGCGAGCTTGTGTTATTGATTTTGGTGGTTCATGGGATCAGTTCTTGCCTTTAGCAGAGTTTGCCTACAACAACAGTTACCAGTCGAGCATTCAGATGGCTCCGTATGAGGCGTTGTATGGTAGGCGATGTCGGTCTCCAGTCGGATGGTTTGAGCCCGGAGAGGCTAGGTTATTGGGTTCTGAGTTAGTCCAGGATGCCTTGGATAAGGTGAAGATTCTTCAGGATAGGATTCGTACAGCTCACTCCAGGCAAAAGAGTTATGCAGATCATAGAGTTTGAGATTTGGCTTTCATTGTAGGAGACCAGGTGTTCCTTCGAGTGTCGCCTATGAAGGGCGTGATGAGATTCGGAAAGAAGGGCAAGTCGAGCCCTAGGTATATTGGTCCATTTGAAATATTGGACAAGGTAGGAGAAGGGGCCTACAGACTTGCCTTACCACCGAATTTATCAGCCGTACATCCAGTGTTTCACGTATCTATGCTCCAGAGGTATATTGCAGATCCATCCTACGTTCTTGACTTTAGCGGTGTCAAATTGGACACGGATTTGACTTATGAGGAGGAGCCGGTAGCTATATTAGATAGGCAGGTTCGCCAGTTGAGGTCGAGGAGTTATCCTTCGGTTTGTGTTCAGTGGAGAGGTCAGCCTGTCGAGGCAGCTACTTGGGAGTCGGAGTCCGGTATGAGGAGGCGTTATCCCCATTTTTTCTCAGACTCAGGTACTTTTTCTATGTCCGTTCGAGGACGAACGTTTGTTTTAGAGGTGGAGATTGTGATGACCCAAAAGGGTCATCCTTAGTAAATTAAGCTAAATTTGTGTTTCGAGGCTCCGAAAGCCTCCGTTAATCTCACCTCGATATGCGTGCCCAGCCGGGGCGTGTAGCCGGGAAGCTTCTATGTGAAAATTTACTGAAAATGGAATTTTTGGAATAATTAATTGAATAAAGTTGAATTTGGTCAACATTTTTGGTAAACAGACCCGGACCCGTGTTTTGACGGTCCCGGAGGGTCCGTAGGAAAATATGGGACTTGGGCGTATGCCCGGAATCGAATTTCGAGGTCCAAATCCCGAGAAATAAATTTTTAAAGAAATTATTTTCTGAAAATAATAAAGGTTTTTTAAAATGATAATTGATGTGAAAATCGTGTTACTGGGCTCGCATTATGGTTCCGGAGCCCGGAACAGGTTTATTATATGTTATGTGAGTTATCTGTGAAATTTGGTGTAAAACGGACTTGAAATGACGTGATTCGGATTAAAATTTAAAAAGTTAAGCTTCATGAAGTTTTGAGAAAATTCTAAGAGTTTGGAGGTTTAATTCCTTGTTTTGATTATATTTTGATGATTTAAAAGCTTGAACAAGTCCGTAGGATGTTTTGGGAGTCGTGTGTGTTTTTGGTTTTGAGCCCCGAGGGCTCGGGTGAGTTTCGGGTAGTTAACGGGGTGAGAAACTTAGGAAAAATCTGGTATTTTTGCTGTTTCTGGTGTTTGATAAAACACTCTATGCGATCGCATTAGGGTACCTGCGATCGCACAGAGTTAGAGTGCGGGCCTGGTATTTTGTTCAGTGCGAACGCACCATTCAGGTTGCGATCGCAGAGGGGTCTTGGGGAGTTACTGTGCGGACGCAGGGTGTGGTGCGCGACCGCACAGGGTTAGCATAGGCCTGGGGGCTGGGTAGCATAAGACTTGTGTGATCGCGCTCTTGCTCCTGCGATCGCGGAGCTTAAAGTCCCATACATTGTGCGATCGCGCTCCTCCTTCCGCGATCGCACATGTATAATTTACCCAGTTATTTTAAAAGCTCCAAAATAGAATACTATACGGGAATCCTCAATTTTCAGCCTTCTCTTCTTCTCCCAACCTCCATTGACGACCCTCAAGCTAGAATCCTTCCATAACCTCTTAGGTAAGTGATTACAACATTTTTTCCTTCCATTTTTCATCACTATTTACTAGAATCTAGGCCTAAAAACATGAAATCAAAGTAGGAATTAGGGGTTTTGGGTAGAGTTAGGTTTTTGGGGATTTTGGATAATTCAACCTCAATTTGAGGTCGGATTTCAAAACAACCTCGTATATTCTAACTCGTGGGGGTATGGGTGATCGGGTTTTGGTCCGAACCTCGTATTTGGACCAAGCAGACCCGGGGTCGAATTTTGAAAATTTTGGAAGAATGATAGGAATTGTGTATTTAGGCTATGGGATTGCGTTATTGAGTTATTATTGATATACTTAAGTTAATTATGCTTAGATATTGTTGTTCCGGAGTTGAATTCAAAAGGAAAGGCGGTGTTAGAAGGTTGATTGCTATATTTTTGACCCAAGGTAAGTGTCTTGCCTATTTTTGGTGAGGGAATACGTATTGAATGCTATGTGCTAAGTGTTTATCATGTTCAATGCATAGGTAAGGTGACGAGTACCTATGCATTGTGAGTCAAGCATGCCCGTGAGTCTAATTTTGATAAAATTTTTGTTATTACTTCTATATTCGTTATATTATGAACTTGTCTCTACTTGGAAGTCATTATTGTTGGAAATCTTGGTTGATGAACTCATGATGTGTTGGTTGATTGAAAATCCAACTGTTAAAGATTTATTCGAATTGATTGGTTATAGCTGAGACCCTTGCCGGGCAAATGTTGTGATATTGATTGATGTTTTCCTCTTGCCGGGTGATATTGAAATGTATTTCCACTATGCTGTACTCCTTTCCATTATTTTTGTCATTGTTTGGTGAGGAAGAGTGTAAAGCACGAAGGGTGATGTCGTGCCATGATATTTGATTACATTGCATAGTGAGGAAGAGTGTAAAGCACGAAGGGTGATGCCATGCCATGATTCATATTGATTATAAGCACGAAGGTTAATGTCGTGCCATGATTTACATTGATTATAAGCACGAAGGTTAATGCCGTGCCATGATTTATATTGCCTTACATTGAACATTGCATTGTGAGGAAGAGAGTAAAAGAACGAAGGGTTATGCCGTGCCATGATTTATACTATTCCGCATTATACATCGCTATGTGAGGAACAGAGTAAAAGCACGATGGGTGATGCCGTGCCATGATATTTGATTACATTGCATTGTGAGGAAGAGAGTAAAAGAACGAAGGGTTATGCCGTGCCATGATTTATACTATTCCGCATTATACATCGCTATGCGAGGACCAGAGTAAAAGCACGATGGGTGATGCCGTGCCATGATATTTGATTACATTGCATTGTGAGGAAGAGAGTAAAAGCACGAAGGGTGATGTCGTGTCATTATTTACACTTCCGGTATTTGTACTTGTTTCGTTAGCTATTGTGTTAAATTGCCTCCCTTATTTACTTCTATATGTCATTTTAACTACTTCATATCACTTGTTCCCTTTTTACTGCTCCCGTATCCCTTACTTGTCTGCTTATCTCTTGCCTTGTATTATCCTTTTTACCTGCTGTAGAATTGGACATGTTATCGTTATCGTCAAGTCTAGCCTCGTCACTACTTCGGCCGAGGTTAGGCTCGACACTTACTCAGTACATGGGGTCGGTTGTACTGATGCTACGCCTGCACTTCTTTATGTTGTGCAGATCCCGCAGCCGGACCCAGTGGACATCTCTAGAGGGAGTATTCTTCAGTCGACCTCGGAGATTGCAAGGTAAACCCGCAGACGTTCGTGGGCCTTGACGTCTCCTTTATCCCTTTTTCTTCCTTCCTGTCTTTTTCATTTATTTCCAAAGACAGTTGTATAAAGTTATTGTTCAGCCCTTGGTTGTAGTAATCTTTTAGTATGTTCGTGAGTTAGTGACTCTAGATTTGGGGATCGTTACAACGTATTGTATTTGTTTAAATCATTAGTCCTGTTTTTATCTATTTCCGCTGTTAACTTGTAAATAATTTTTTTTAATTCTGTTAATTCGGTGTTATCATGTTAGCTTAACTTCACTCGTTGGCTTGTCTAGCGGGTTCAACGTTAGACACAGTCACGACCTGATGGTGGGATTTCGGGTCATGACAAATCCAGGATGTTTTTGTGCCATGGGACTACTGAATGGATAACTGGTTCTATAACCAATAATATTTACTTGTTCTTCATTTTGCGCTGAAGCTTGGCACTCCTGATTGGGATGATTACCTCCACAAACGTCACAATTCTCATGTTGAGATGATGATTGAGCATTTACCTAAAAGGCTTCAACTTTCTGTGTAAGAGTTGCAATTTTTTGCGCCACTACAACAAAAAGGGTGTTTAGCGGCAATACAAAACGGTTTTAGCGGCAATAACAATAGGTGCTATATCGTTTACCGGCCATTGGTGTTTAGCCGCTTATTTTGGGGTCGCTAAAGCCTTTAGCGGCTATTATCACAAAAGTTGGTAAAATGTATGGTTTATTGCCGCTAAAGCTTATTATCTTTAACGGAAATTGTTTGTGGCAATTATAATGGCTACTAAATCTAATCCATAACGGCTAACTATACTGCTTTAGCAACCATTTTTTATAGCTGCTAAATTCAAAATAATTGTAGCTAAAAGTTCACATCTTTAACGACAATTGTTTGCGACAATTATTATGACTACTAAATCCAATCCATAATGGCTAATTATAATCCTTTAGCATCCATTTTAATAGCCGCTAAATTCAAAATAATTGCTGCTAAATGTTCGCATATTTAACAGTAATTATTTTGTGGCAATTAAAATGGCCATAGTATCGCTTCTGAAAACATCTTAGTTTGCCATTTTGGTGGCTAATATGTTTAACTAAATTACCGCTAAAAGTCATATTTTAACGACAATTGTTTTACAACAATTATAACAGATGCAATATCCCTTGTAAAATATCTTAATTTGCCCATTTATCATCCATTTATATAGCTGGTATATCCAACTAAATTAGCGGTAAAAGTCACAAGCGGTAATAGCAATATTGTAGCCAACATTAATAATTGTTACTACATTTATCCAAAATATGACCAAATAAGAAAATATATTAATATTAATTTTAAAAAAAACATAATATATCTCATTAAATCTTAACAAATTAAAGAAAGTACTAATCAACAATATTGATGTCACAATAATTAAACTTATATTGTTTGAACTAAGTAGCTAATGTCATTATATAACTAATCCTGACGAATCATGGTCTTCAAACGATTTCCGCAACTTTTCATCATTGTGAAATCTTCCACCCGCCGAATTATCAAGCATCAAACTGTATGACTTGAAATTATAAAATAATTGTATCTGAAGATAAAATATAATGCGGAAAAAATATCTTCAAAATTCCATCACTGTCACAATTCATAAATATGGGAATATAACAATGTTGTTGCAGGTTCATTTCTTTTCTGGTTCAACTTCCTATCGCAGCCACTAAGTAGTTAATCAAAGTAATGAAATGACATGCAACTCCAATTCAAGAAAACTACTCAACGCGATGGTAAGTCCCAAGCTTGTAAACTTGCAAAATCAGTATACTTTTAGCACTGGTCGTGTGGTGAAAAATAGAAACACACAAGGCATTTCTGTTCCTAAAGACTTGCTCAACTGGCTTGGACAACTCTTAATGATGCAACTGGTCAAGCTGGTCTTGTTTGCAGAATATGGTTGGGAATTCTTGTTGATGAAGAGAATGGAAGGCTATGTTACAACAATAACTTTATCTCCATGTTCCTCTAGAGGCTCATTTCACCACCTAGATGAGAATGTCCGCTCAAATAAAGATTGCATTGTTGAAACCTCACATGAACCTTCCTTCATAAATGTTAATAGGGAATATTCATCGGAACATCTGGCCACTGATACAGAGGAGAATGAGAGGCATTCATCTGAACCTCTTGTTACTGATATACAATAGTATGTGGATAATGGGGAGGCAGGCAAGCCAGAAAATCTCTTTGATTTGTTTCAAAAGACATGAAATTCTGTACAATATACACCCACCATTCCATACTCGGACACAAATAGTTATTGCTGCCTTTGCTATGTGGCAATGGAGAACACTTCTCTAGATTAGGCTTCTATTTTGGGATTCAGAAAATGAACATATATTCAGCTGTAAAGAAACAATCTTGATGAATATACGCCTAATTTTACATGGAAATTTGTTCAGTTGGATCTTTTGTCTCATTCTCAGCCTCTTGTACAAAATAGTAGAACAAGTATTAGTAGCATAATAAAAATGCCTAATATCTTTGCTCGCATCAATTGCGACCTCTCATGAGAACCAATAACCGCATCAAAGATGTAGTACATACACAACTAAGACCACTCTAACTGGCTATATCCCTAGGGTTATGTAACAAAGTATTATCTTGGACCTTAATCAAGGTAATTTTCTAATCTTACAAAATGTGACAAGATAAGATAGACCCCATTTTCTCTTGGTTGGACAAGGATTACATTTGCCATCTATGCCAAAACAATTTTAACTAGACAAATATAGGCAAACCACCTGGCCACTATTATTAAACCATATCCCATTTCATTGGTGTACAAATTTGATTCCTAAGGTGAATTTGAGACAAGTTAAATTAACACATGATCGGCATATAAAAACAAAATAGGGAATAAGGAAATGAAAGTTGATATACTAAGCAAAAGTCATTGACTTGAAGTTGCAACATATCATCTTTTATGAAAACAAAAGAGTTGAAAAAAGAGTTACATATGAAAATAAATTCTCATCAAACAGATTAAAGTGTTTCTTGAAATAATGAGAGGGGCTTAGCGAGCTCTTCCTCCTTGTGGGTCTCAATAGTAACATCAGACTGTGGGTAAGCAACACAGGTCAACACAAATCCATCAGCTATATATGAAAATATCATTTCATTGGTGGTTTGGAAAAAGTATGATAAAGAGAAATAAAATTTGATGGGATTTTGAGCAATGGGGGCTCTCAGTCATGGCTAAAGTTCTCATTTCTTTGAGCTTTTCAAACAGAGCACTTAGCAGCTTGTCATCAAAGTCTCCATTGGGACAGAGAAGAAAGTTTAAGCCAATGATCTTGGATACAGAATCATACGTTGGTTAAAAATGTGTATTCTTATCGTCAGAATCCTTTACTGGTGCTTCTCTGTTAATGTTGTATTGCCACCGAGACTATCCCTAGAGAGTTATATTTGAGTATAAGAAAGATTATGGGAGTTCTAACAACACAAACACGCACACAATACACCACAATAAAACTCAAATTGTGTCATCTGACTAACCAACATGGGGGAAAATTAATTGGAGAAAAATTCAAAAGATGAGTAGTACCGTGAGACAGTGAAGCATTTTCAGAAACACTAGGTATCCTTGATGTTTGTGCTACTCGTTCATGGCCATTATTGGCGTCAGGGACCTAATAAATATTAACACATTAGATAAAAATACTTTTATAGGATTGAAACTTCATTAAGAATGCCTATAACTTATGAAAATCGAGTTACCTGTTCACTTGAGGTGGCATTGATATTTTGAGGCATAGATTCATTAGAAACATATTTGCGCATCAATTGTCTCACTTGGAGTAATTCTGATTTCATCTTTTTCTGATTTTGTTTCATCAGATTCATTTTTTCATTGTGTTTATCTTTTAACTCAGTTATCTCCTGTGTTAACCTTTGTACGGCCTCATTAGATGAATCCTCTGCAACAATATTTCCTAAGGAAGATCTACTACCGCATAGCACAGAAAGAGTTGGACCAAGTCCTAAACCACGAACATACCTACCTTTGTCATTTCCTAACACCTGGGAATACACATCGCCTTCCCAAGAAACACTGCGAGGAGGTTGATCAGTAGAGCTCTCACTATTATTTATCCTTTCATTTATCATTTCTAGACCATAGAATACATAAATCCAAGTTGGAATTCATTTATTCGCTTTTATGTTTTTTTCTAAACTATTTCCCAATTCATAAATTTAAATATAAAAAAAAAAGAAATCTTACGATTGCATTGGCAGAATCAGCATCCAGTGGTCTACCATCCTTACATTGTTTATGAGTTAATAAGAAAATTTGTGCTCGTGTAGGTTCTACCCCATTTACAGCCTAATACAATAACATTGATGTCAGATATGCGTGAAAAAAAAGGATTTTAAAATATTATAATTAGTAATTTTACAAGTTTACCTGCTCATCTATCAAGGTAGCAATACTTTTGGATCCTCCTGTGTGAGGCATCTTTTGATTGGCCCTATTTTTCTATCTGCTTGGGTATGCCTCTATCATTGAAATATTAAAATGATATCTTATAAATTATATATAAAAATTGAGTAGAACTTAAATCAAAATACTGAAATAATCAAGTAGAGGTGTTTTAAAAATTTGTTAATACCTTAGCTTTATCTGAAAACCAATAGGAGATAAGACCACTCCATTGATCCCTCGGTATGCGACTTGGTCTATTTTTCAGCAAAGCGTCTTTAGTCTTATATTTTGGCAGATACTCACCTTTTAAATCACACTTGTAATCTTTCCATTTCTTTCCTAGTGACTTTAGGACATAAGCTTCTCCCAGTCTTGGGATAGAGAACTTCTTCTACAAAAATAAAGCCAACATTTAGAAGAAAATATCATGTATAAAAAATTGAAACAACAACAACAACAACAACAACAACCACAACCACAACAACAACAATAATAATAATAATAATAATAATAATAATAATAATAATAATAATAATAATAATAACAAAAATAAAGCCAACATTTAGAAGAAAATATCATGTATAAAAAATTGAAACAACAACAACAACAACAACAACAACCACAACCACAACAACAACAATAATAATAATAATAATAATAATAATAATAATAATAATAAGAATAATAATAATAATAATAAACAACAACAACAACAACAACAACAACAAGAATAATAATAATAATAATAATAATGATAATAATAATGATAATGATAATGATAATGATAATGATAATGATAATGATAATGATAACAATAATAATAATAACAATAATGATAACAATAACGATAACAATAATGATAACAATAACGATAACAATAATAATAACAATAACAATAACAATAACAATAACAATAACAATAACAATAACAATAACAATAACAATAACAATAACAATAACAATAACAATAACAATAACAATAACAATAACAATAACAATAATAATAAGAATAACAATAACAATAATAATAAGAATAACAATAACAATAATAATAATAATAATAATAATAATAATAATAATAATAATAATAATAATAATAATAATAATAACTACTACTACTTCATACCCTCACAAAATCCACCAATTTCTTCTTTTCCTCCTTGTCAAAATTTCTCCAATCATCTACATGTAGAGGTGTTAGTTCTGGAGTTCTCGCAATAATTCCTAGAAAGCTAGCAAGCTTTCGACCATTTTCCCAACAGCTTGGTTACGATTATTGAACGTCACATCAACTACCTTCCCTGGAGGAAGTTTCCAAATATCTTTTAGTAAAGTAGGCCCTCGAACCTTTCTTGGCTCTGAATTACCTAGAGTGGAAGATTCAAAGGTCATCAAATGGCAAAAACTTATATGGTTAAGCTCTTGATAGATGCTTTGAAATCTGTTAAATAAATCATGATAAAACAATGAAAAGCAGAAATCACATATGCTTCAATACTAAAATTCATATATGCTGTATGATCAGCAAATGTTGTTCCACCATTAACAGAATAGAACTGAAATAAACATCAAATTTGCACCCAGAAATTGTTGAAAGAGAGCTGAAGCTGCTGCAGTTCTGAACAACTTCCTACTTTTCCTTATGTCATATTTCTATCGTTTGAATACAAACAATTTACTGAAGACAACCCAAGATCCAGACCACATAAAATCAATAATTTACTGAAGCCAACCCAAGATCCTTCCTTCCTTCAACGACAACACACTTCAAGTGCGCACATAATTCTCGGCTGCAATGCCCATTAAAATCTTACATGCGTCAGAATGATCAAAGCTGGCTACGAGCAAAATCTGATTCTGATAATGATATGTCAAGATTCCATGCCTCAGAAAATAAGTGATAACCATTAAATTATTCAGAAGCCACTGAACTACAGTAATAACAAGAAGAAGATCTGTGGAACAATCATTTAGGAATCTCTAATCAACACGGAACATCGACTAAAGTTAAAAACATGAAATCCATGATAAAATGATTCGACATGCTGAAAATGCTTACCCATAAAACCCAACCTGAGTTTTCTTTACAAAATCTCTAGGGTTAGATTCAGATAAGCTAAAGATGAAAGATTCAAATTAAAATGAAGAACAAAAGAGGAAGAAGAAGAAATGGCTCAAATTTTTTGTAATTGCAAGAAAGAACCAAATGCAGCTAAAGTAGAAGCAAAAAAAAAAGGGAATAAACACACATAACACCAAAAAAAGCTTAAAAGACAAAGCAAAAAGAGTCCATAAAACTCTTCAAGATTCGATTTTTCCTTTTTTACTTTTAAGAAAAAAAACCTGCATTTTGTAAAGCTGAGAACTTTAGGAAACATCAAGCTCAAAACACAGACCAAACACTGTAGAATCTTGTTGTAAATGAAAAACTAAGACAAAACTATAATACTACATTCCAAAAAGTAGTTCAAAAAGATGCTATCATTCACCAGATATAAGCATTTTCGTTCAGGATTAAACTACATAGAAAAATCGAATCCAATGAACATCAATTAACCCTCTAAATCTTAAATTTCTCAATAACTAAGGGTAATCTATTTCTAACGGATATTAAGATGGTGCAGAATATGCAAACATTAAGCTCTACCAGAAGAATCAACAAACAGTATAAGTATGAACCATAAATAACAATTTACACCAATTGCTTTATTCCGTAGAAAAGTATTACCTGATTCATCATCATTTTGTTGATCTTCCGTGCCACCAGCAGAACTGTTCAACTCATTAGATTGATCATCATGTTCCTGGTGTTCAGAATGGTACTGATTATTCATCTGCTGCTCAACATAAAGTGGGGTAGAATCCTCAAGAGGGTCGAAGACTGTCAAAAGGGCTGAAGGGAACGAAGGTGGACATCTAGCCCGAGCATACCTATTTCTAGGACTTCGCGAGCTGGGGAATCTGTTCTAGGGAGCCACGAATGCCGAGTCTGGGAAAGGTCCTTCTGGGACCAAGTAGATAGGAATGTCTTTTTTGCTTTATCAATGTAATAAGGCCGATGGCCATTAGTGACTTTATTTCTTGCTTATTTAGTGTCTTTTGGGATTTGTCTATTTTTATCAATGAAATGAGGCATTTAGCATTTCAAGTTCTCCAAATCAATTTGTCGCTAGGCCTACCTCGGGCACAAAGAGGTTCCCAAATTAGGACGCACTTTACATTCCCGCACTATGTGTTTAAATACTGCAATACTTTTTCATAATCCTCATTGACTTGGTTACCTTTTTGTTTTTGTTTTTGTTCTTTTATTATTCCCCTCCCCAAAGCATTACTATTACTTGTCTTGATGAACCAATGATTGTGACATGCAACGAGACAACGCAACAAACGGACACTGATTTAGAAGAAGATGATATACCTGACGAGATAGTAAAAGAAGTTGAGAATTTTGAGAACAGACCTAAGTCTAACCTGGACGAGACATAAATTGTCAACCTGGGAGATTCAGAAAATGTCAAGGAGACTCGAATCAGCATTCACCTGTCGCCGTCAGAAAAGAGAGAATATACAGAACTTCTAAAGGAGTATGAGGACATATTCGCCTGGTCATACGATGACATGACCGGTCTAAGTACGTCCATTGTTGCTCACAAACTACCAACTGATCCAATGTGTCCGCCAATCAAGCAAAAGCTCAGAAAGTTCAAGCCCGACATGAGTTTGAAAATCAATGAAGAAGTTACCAAGCAGATCAACGCCAAGATTCTCAGGGTAGTTGAGTACCTGGCCTGGTTAGCTAACATTGTGCCAGTACCAAAGAAAGATGAGAAGGTCATAGTCTGTGCCGACTACCGGGATCTCAACCGGGCCAGTCCGAAAGACGACTTCCCCTTGCCTAACATACACATCCTGATTAACAATTGCGCCAAACATGAGCTACCTTCATTCGTGGATTGCTTCGCTGATTATCATCAAATCTAGATGGATGAGGAAGATGCTGAGAAAACGGCTTTCATTACGCCGTGGGGAGTATACTACTATAAGATGATGCCGTTCGGCCTGAAAAATGTTGGGGCCACATATATGAGGGCTATGACCACTATCTTCCACGATATGATACACAAGGAGATTGAGGTATATGTAGATGATGTTATTATCAAGTCTAGGAAAGCCACTGATCACGTAGAAGATCTAAGGAAATTTTTCAATCGGTTGCAGAAATACTATCTGAAGCTGAATCCCTCGAAGTGTGCATTCGGGGTTCCTGCCGGTAAGTTGCTCGGGTTAATTGTTAGCCGCCGAGGGATAGAATTGGGTCCGTCAAAGGTTAAATCCATTCAAGAGTTACCACCTCCATGGAACAAGAAAGATGTGACGAGTTTCTTGGGACGGCTTAACTACATCAGCTGGTTCATAGCATAATATACAGTTATATGTGAGCCTATCTTCAAGATGCTGAAGAAAGATGCCGCGACCAAGTGGACCGATGATTGCCAAAGGGCCTTCGACATAATTAAGGAATATATGTCAACACCACCAGTCCTAGTACCACCTGAGCCAGGTAGATCTTTACTACTCTACCTTGCAGTGTTAGATGGAGCTTTCGGCTGCGTTCTGGGGCAGCACGATGAAACAGGAAGGAAGGAGCAAGTTATTTATTATCTCAGCAAGAAGTTCACTCCATACGAGGCTCGGTATTCTCTATTGGAACGCACCTATTTTGCTTTGACTTGGGTAGCTCAGAAGATGAGGCATTACTTCTGTGCCTACACCACATATCTCATATCGAGGATGGATCCCTTGAAATACATCTTTCAGAACCCCATGCCCACTAACAAGCTGGCCAAGTGGCAAATCCTGCTGAGTGAGTTCGACATTGTCTATGTGACTCAGAAAGCAGTCAAGGGACATGCAATGGCAGACCATCTTGTTGAGAACCCGGTAGACGGAGAATACGAACCCCTAAAAATGTATTTTCCCAATGAAGAGGTATCATTCATAGGAGAAGACATTGCAGAATCCTATGACGGTTGGAGAATGTTCTTTGATAGAGCGGCAAATTTCAAGGGTGTCGGCATTGGGGTCGTCTTAATATAAAAAATTGGTCAGCATTATCCGGTGTCTGCCAAACTCAAATTCCCCTGCACCAACAATATGGCGGAATATGAAGCCTGCATCTTAGGGCTCAACATGGCCATTGACATGAACGTCCAGGAGCTGTTAGTGATTGGTGACTCCGATTTGCTGGTACATCAGGTACAAGGAGAATGGGCTACCAAGAATTCTAAGATACTGCCGTATCTGCACCACGTACAGGAATTGAGAAAGAGGTTCACGAAGATAGAATTTTGGCACGTCTCCAGAATCCAGAACGAGTTTGACGATGCATTGGCTACTCTATCATCTATGATTCAGCATCCAGACAAGAATTTCATTGATCTCATTCTAGTGAAGAACCACAACCAACTAGCCTACTGTGCCCATGTCGAAGAAGAAGCAGATGGAAAGCCTTGGTTTCATGACATCAAGGAATACTTGGTAAAAGGAGAGTACCCAGAGCTTGCAAATCATACTCAGAAACACACACTTCGGAGATTGTCCAACAACTTCTTTCACAGCGGAGGAATCCTGTATAGGAGGACTCCTGATTTGGGGTTATTAAGATGTGTCGACGCAAAGGAAGAATCCAAGCTACTGGAGGAGATCCATGCTAGGACTTGCGGCCCGCATATGAATGGTTTTGTTTTAGCAAAGAAGATACTCCAGGATGGTTAATTTTGGATGACTATGGAAACATACTGCATCCAATATGTCCAGAAATGCCACCGCTATCAGATACATGCAAACATGATAAAGGTACCTCCAAACAAGCTTAATGCCACAAGCTCACCTTGGCCATTCACCGCTTGGGGAATGGACGTTATTGGACCAATCGAGCCTGCCGCCTCCTACAGACACAGGTTCGTCTTAGTAGCCATCGTTTATTTCACTAAATGGGTCGAAGCAACATCCTACAAAGTAGTGGCTAAGAAAGTTGTGGCAGACTTCGCCCGCGACCACATTGTTTGTCGATTCGGAATTCCAGAGTCAATCATCACCGACAATGGTTCCAATCTCAACAGTGACTTGATGAAAACTATGTGCGAGACTTTCAGAATCAAACACAAGAATTCCACGGCCTACAAACCTCAGATGAATGGAGCTGTAGAGGCCGCCAATAATGTCACGACCCAAAATCTATGGGTCGTGATGGCGCCGGACACCACTATCAGGCAAGCCAACCCCTTAATTAGTTGAAATACTTTCCTGCTTACATTTTCGAAATCATTGCCTTTTTCTCGCATTTCATAATCAAATAAATACATTTTTGTAAATTAAATACGATAGAAATAAATTTAATCCAGTAATATAAATCTCAACACATTCCCAGAACCCGGTGACACAAGTACATGAGCAACTGCTAAGAACTTATATGATTATACAACACTTGTCCGAGGAACAATTTGGACAAAGACTTTAAAATAAATGCAAATACATAGGAGGGAGACTCTGTCAGCTGCGGAAAACCTCCGGATGAATCCAGCCCGTACAAGTCTCCAAATCAATAACTGTGCTATGATGGTACCTGTGCAACAAAATGCACAGCAAGTGTAGTATGAGTACATAAACAGATATGTACCCAGTGAGTATCCCGCCTAATCTCGAAGAAGTAGTGACGAGAGGTCGTCTTGACACTCACTAGGGTCCAACAGTATAATATAACAGGGTATAAGGGAAACGGTAGGCATGTAAGGCAGTGAACAACAAATACGTATAAAGCACAGAAATCCAAGTAAATACAGAAAGTAAATAACAATTTCCACTTTTTTTTTTTTTTTTCCAAATTTCTGTCAAGTCAATACCCACGAACAGTACCAAATGGACATGCGCACACAGGAATAAGAAAACCGGCCGGAGTCATAAGGACAATATCTATGCACTGCCGAGGATCGAACGGCCCGTCCCATAAGTGCATTCTTACTGTAATATAATCTCACCTATGCACTACCGAGGATCGAACGACCCGTCCCATAAGTGCATTATTACCATAATATAATCTCATATGTGCACTACCAAGGATCGAACGGCCCGAACCACAAGTGCACCTTTCAATCCGCCGTGGCGTACGGCCCGCTCCCATGAGAGTGGGGGAAATCACACTCCGCTCGCGGAATGTAAATTGTGAAGCGGTCACATACACACACAATAGTACTAACATTTCCTTTGAAAGACCATTTTTCTTCCAAGTTTATCAAATTTCATAATTCTCAAGAAATCATGCTATATACATCGGGAATTCATCACATATAATAAATTACAAGGTAGGATATAAAGCATGTTGTGGGCCTAACTACCCGGACGTAACAATTATAGCTGCTACGTACAGACTCTCGTCACTTTGTACGTACGTAGCCCCCAAATCAATTACACATAGCATATATATATCACCTATGGGGGCAATTCCCTCTTACGAGGTTAGAAAGGAGACTCACCTCGCTCCGCAATCCCATAGACGGCTTTCAAGCCTCTGCGGCGACTTTAATAGATGCACGACGCCTCCAAACTATCCAAATAACGACAATTCGATGAAAATATACTCTATCGCTCATAACAAATTCAAATTATATCATTCCCCAACCCGGCTTAATGAAATGACAAAAAAGTCCCTCGGGCCCGGACTTCGAAATTTCTTGAAGATAATGATTACCCATGACTTTATTAGCTCAAATATATAATTTACTCATAATTTCATGCTCAATTTCGTGGTAAAAAATCCAAAGTACCGAATCTCTAGGTCTTCTACCAAAAACCCAAAATTTCAAATAATTTCCATGTTCTAATCCATATATACACATGTATTTAACTCAAAATTATGAAGAAAACACTTACCACATTTTCATATGGTGAAAATCGCCTAAAAATCGCTTCAATCCGAGCTCCATAGCTCCAAATATGCTAAAAATGGCCGAAACCTCGATATATAACTTCTGCCCAGGTATTTACTTATCGTGATCGCGGAAAATACTTCGCGATCGCAAAGTACAAAAATTTCCACCCCAAAATTTTCTCTACGCGATCGCGGAAAAAGCTTCGCGATCGCGAAGAACAAATGCCCAGCTCTTTCAGACAGCCTCTAGTACAATGATCATAACCTTTTATTAAAAACTCCAAATTCCAAATGGTTTAATGTTCTGAAAACTAGACTTCAATATCTAAATCTTTCATATGTTGGTCAGCTCCCAATTCCTTATATATTTCGAGATATAAACTTCCACAGTCAGCCCTGTGCAACACCAATTTCTTCTTCATCTTCCCGGACACCCTGTAGTGTAACAGACATATCTCTTACTAGACAAATCGAAATGCTAAATGGTTTACTATTCTATAAACTAGACACAAAGTGCTACAACTTTAGTTTTTAAATTATCTCAAAATTCCTTATAGATTGTGAGATATGAGCCTCCGAAGTCGAGTCAGTGCAGAAGAACATTTCCTCTACGGGATCGCGAAAGGCTTTCCGCGATCGCGATTCACTGGCCCATTTTTCTCATTTTACTCATCGCGATCGCGGCCAATTCCCCACAATCGCGTAGCACACTGCTGTAGCCAAAAACCAGCAGTTATAAATGGCCTAGAAATGGTCCGAAACAATCCCGAAACTCAACCGAGCCCCTCGGGACCTCGTCCGAACGTGCCAACAAGTCTGAAAACATATCAAGGACTTAGTCAAGGCCTCAAATCACATAAAACAACGCCGAAATCACGAATCGCACTAAAATTCAAACTTTATGAACTTGAAATTTCAAACTTTCACTTCCAATGCCGAAAACCGTCAAATCACCTCTGGTTGACCCCAAATTTTGCACACAAGTCATATTCAACATTACGGACCTGCTCCAACTTCCGGAATCGCATTCCGACCCCGATATCAAAATTTCCACTTCCGGTCGGATTCTTCAAAAACCTTCAAATTTCTAACTTTAGCCAATTGACTTCAAATTAACCTACGGACATCCGAATTCACTTCCGATCGCGCTCCCAACTCCAGAATCACCTTAAGAAGCTATTCCTAGACTCAGAATCCCAAACGGACATCAATATCATTGAGATGCGCTTCAAGCCAAACTTAGGAAATTTCTTATAAAATGCTAATTTCCACATATATGCCAAAACGCTCCCGGGTTATCCAAAACCCGATACGGACATACGCCCAAGTCTGAAATCATCATACGACCCTGCTGGAACCTTCGAATCCTGATTTCGAGGTCGTTTGCTCAAAATTCCAATCTTAATCAATTTTCTCAACTTAAGGCTTCCGAAATGAGAAGTTTCCTTCCAATTTGACCCCGAACTTCCTAAATTTCAACTCCGACCATACGCATAAGTCATAATATTTGAAATGAAGTTTTCCATGACTTTCAACTGCTGAACGACGCACTAGAGCTCAAAACGACCGGTTAGTTCGTTACAAATATGAACATCAAGAAGATATTGAGGAAGATGATATAAAGGCACAAGCAATGGCATGGGAAGTTATCATTTGATTTGCTGGGATACCGCATCACAGCCTGCACATCAACCGGGGAAACTCCTTATATGCTGGTTTATGGTACAGAGGCCGTTATTCCCGCCGAAGTTGAAATTCCTTCCTTAAGGATCATACAAGAAGCTAAGCTCAGCGATGCAGAGTGGTTAAAGAACCGTTATGAGCAACTGGCCCTCATAGACGGGAAAAATATGAATGCAGTATGTCATGGTCAACTTTATCAGAATAGAATGTCCAGAGCCTTCAACAAAAGAGTCAAGCCGAGACAGTTCACAGTGGGGTAACTGGTGTTGAAGAAGATCTTCCCACATCAAGATGAAGCCAAAGGGAAGTTCTCTCCCAACTGGAAAGTCCCATACATGGTTCACCGAGTACTGACAGGAGGAGCACTCATACTTGCAGAAATTGATGGAGAAGTCTGGCCGAAGGCAATCAATTCGGACGCCGTCAAGCGCTACTATGTGTAAACTTTATGCTTTTATCAATGATGTAAATTGAACTACGCCTGAACTGATTCCCGTTTAAGAGGGGATACGTAGGCAGCCCTATGGGTTCGGTCACAATTCAATAATAATTTCATTTTTCCCCGCAATTGGAAACTGGGGCAGAATTTTGAGGAGGACCCTCAAAATTTCAAAGCAAGTTCAGCCGATCGCCGCACGAGCAGCAGTCAGAAACATAAACCCATCAAACTGGGGCAGAATTTTGAGGAGGATTCTCAAAATTCCGTAGCAGGAGGGGTTGCAATGTCCTTAACCATGTCACGGTCCTCGGTTCATCTAAAACTATATTAGATTATATGTTTATACTTTTACAAAATCATGCATACTTATTCTTGAAACAGCTTTGTTTAGCAAACGCTACCCCAATGATACAAATGATTTCATCAGATCAAGCCGAACGAGTCAAGCAAAGCCAGCGGGTATACGAACTAACTTTCCCCCTTACAGAACTCACGACTTTTCTTTGGATGCAGGCACAAAGATTGCAAAAGCCAAAACATACTATCCGCCTGAAGGACATATATTGTTCAAAGACACAATTCTCAAACCCGTCGCACATGCCGACATCTATTATCAACACAAACGATGCTTCACAATCACAATGCTCCCAATGATCACAACACTGTAATCAACTAAGAATTTTTATTGTCATTTATTTAATTCTTGCATAAGGTTACCATTATGCCTTCCGAGGTTAAGCTCTACCTCCATATGCATTCACATCTTTTCATAAGGCTACTATTCTGCCTTCCGAGACTAAGCACTGTCTCCATATGCATTCACATTTCTTGCAGAAGGCTACCATTTTTCCTTCCGAGACTAAGCATTTTCTCCATCTGCATTCTTGCATAAGGCTACCATTCTGCCTTCCGAGACTAAGCATTGTCTCCATCTGCATTCTTGCATAAGGCTACCATTCTGCCTTCCGAGAAGCATTGTCTCCATCTGCATTCTTGCATAAGGCTACCATTCTGCCTTCCGAGACTAAAAACTGTCTCCGGCTGCATTCTTGCATAAGGCTACCTTTCTGCCTTTCGAGACTAAACACTGTCTCCAGCTGAATTCTTGCAGAAGGCTACCTTTTTGCCTTCCGAGACTAAACACTGTCTCCAGCTGCATTCTTGCATAAGGCTACCTTTCTGCCTTCCGAGGTTAAGCTCTACCTCCATCTCCATCTGCATTCTTGCATAAGGCTACCATTCTGCCTTCTGAGGTTAAGCTCTACCTCCATATCCATCTACATTCTTGCATAAGGCTACCTTTCTTCTTTCCGAGGTTAAGCTCTACCTCCATCTGCAAGGCTACTTTTCTGCCTTTTGAGGCTAAGCTTTGCCTCTAATTTACTTCTTCATCGAGACTAAGCGCTGTCTCAAGCATTGTTTACCTGAATTTCCTTTTGGGCTAAGCTCTGCCCTTCAATTCGCAAGACTAAGCTCTGTCTTGTCAGCATCATACTACTGCATTTTTCATGGGCTGAAATATCGCCAACTTATACATAGGCGTCATCGTTCGAAGGCACCATCTTCATGGCCCGAGAGCACCATGTCATGGCTCGAGGGTCTCTTTTAGTTTTTGCATATCATTACTCAAAGGCGTCATGGTTCGGAAGCACCATCCTCATGGCCCGAGAACATCATTTCATGGCCTGCGAATCTTGCATCAAGAAATCCATGGCCCAGGACATCATGGTCTAAGGACGCCATCCCTAACTGTCCGAAGACAACATTTATGGTCCGACGGGAACTTGCATCATGTTTAAATTACGCACAATATATGCTTGTATTGTTTATTGGCAGGTAATCCGGCGAGGAACGACCATCCTAGCAGGAGCAGTCCCGCTCCAGTTCTCCAAACTACCTCGTAAGCCGCTTATTCATCCAACCCTGTATGTTGCGTTCGTCTTGTAAAAACTCCATCGATATACTTCGTCGATGGCTCCTGAACTACATACAGCCTGATTCCTGTAAAACCAGGGATATGTAGGCAACTCAAAAACCAGGGTGCGACCTAAATCTCTTCAAACCGTTTCACTCGGTCAAAATTGTCCATCCTATCTTTACCCAACAACTCTTTCATCCTTCTCGGGTGAAGAGGGGCAGCTGTTGATACCCAATTTTTTCTCAAATCATTTTTAAACTTTCATATATGCCTTCAAAATCAGTTTTTATAATAATTGGCATCTTTCTATAATTTCCCATATTTTTATTAATTTACTCTAATTTATCCAGCATTTTTATCTCCAATAATTAATCATAAATGGCATTACGAACGATTTCAAAATATTTCTTGGTTTAATATATCATTTTCGGTACTATTAAGATTTAATTATTTCACAAATTAGCCAAATTTGCATTATTTGGCTATGATTGCAATAACTTTGCAATTATATCCTAATTACATATTTTATGTTATTTTTAATCAATAATTAGTCGTTTGTATTTTTAAAACTGATTAGTCATTTTAATTTAGTCTATTTAGCATTAATTTCATTTTATATAATTATTATCCATTTTTAATTAATTATTTATCTATTTAATTGGGTATTTAACAATTAGCCCTTTTTTATTTAAATCCTAGCCCAATTAATCTGACCCCTAACCCAATTAATTAGCCCAAATAACCTAGGCCCAAATCCTATCCTACCCGACCCAATACCCCTCTCTAATCTGAGCCGTTGATTAATTCAAATCAACGGCCCAGATTAATCCCTACCATAATTAATCCTAAACGACTACCCCCCCCCTCTCATTTTCCCTCTTTTCATTCTCTCTCACCTTCTCTCTGGTACTCTCTGGTTCTCTCTAGAACCTTCTCACCTCCCCCCACCCTCCGTTGAGCTCTGCCTCCCTTTTCCGTCAACCTCTCTTGTCGGAAACCATGAGGTCTCACCCCTCCTAGCCTATGTCTCTTCCCCCACGCCGGTTTGACAATGTCCTGAGGCCCTTAAGAGAACCTGGAGCGGTTCAACTCCCACCTATGGACTTTCATGCCGTTCTCCGGCCATCCGCGGCAATCCGCGCCCGTGCGAGTAAGATATTTACACTTTCCGGTTGAAACCGGTAAAACCTTGAGTTTTTCTGTCATGACCCGAAATCCCACCTTCAGGCTGTGACTGCGTCTAACGTTGAACCCACTAGACAAGCCAACGTGGAAAACTGCACTAACAAATCATCACGGAATTAATAGCATTTACTATAAAAAAAATTATAATTCATAACACGAAAGTAGACAAATGTTTCAAACTAGGCGAAGGTAACTAAATACAATACATTGCAATAATTCCCAAAACCTGGAGTCACTACTCACGAACATGCTAACAGAGTGCTAAATACAAAGTCTGAAGAAAAATACATGAACTCTCTCAGAAGGAATAGGATAAATGTAAGACAAAATAGGGAAATGGAAACAGAGGAGACGCCAAGGCCCACGAACGTCTGCGGGTCTACCTTGGAATCTCTGAGGTGGGCTGTAGGCTACTCCCTCTAGCGAAGTCCACAGGGTCCGACAGCGGGATCTGCACAACAATAAGAAGTGCGGGTGTAGCATAAGTACAACCGACCCATGTACAGAGTAAGTCCCGAGCCTAACCTCGGCCGAAGTAGTGACGAGGCAAGACCTGACAACGATAATCTGCCTGTACAATTCTACAAGATATAACATAGAAAAACGCAGTAATAACCAAATAAGTATGGGATACGGGAGCAGTTAATGGGGGTAACAAGTGAGAGATAAGAACAATTAATTAACACATAACAGAAAGCAAGAGAGCAGATTAACAAGAAGGCTAACGTAACAAGTATAAATGCGAGCAATGTATATAATGGCATGGCATCACCCTTCGTTTTTTTACTCTCTTCCTCACAATGCGACGTATGGTATTAGATAATATAAATCATGGAACGGCATCACCCTTCGTGCTTTTACTCTCTTCCTCACATTGCAATGTATAATGTGAGGCAATATAAATCATGGCACAACATCAACCTTCGTGCTTTTAATCAATGTGAATCATGGCACAACATCAACCTTCGTGCTTTTACTCTCTTCCTAACTATGCATTTTATGACGTAATCAAGGTAAATCATGGCATGGCATCACCCTTCGTGCTTTACACTCTTCCTCACCCAAACAATGACAAATCTCAAATGGCAAGGAATGTAGCATAGTGGAAATACACATCATAATAACCCAACAAGGGGAGAATATCAGTCAATATCATAACAATTGCCCGGCAAGGGTCTCAACTATAACCAATCCTTTCAATTATATCTCTTAACAAATTGGGTCCTCAATCGAACCATCATATCACAAGTTTATCAACAAGGATTTTCAACAAACAATCAACTTCCAAGTAGAAACAATTTTCATAATACAAAGAATATGAGTAATAACAAAAATTTCATCAAAATAGACTTACGACATGCTTGACACACAATGCATAGGTACTTGTCACCTCACATATGCATTGAACATGATAAACACATAGCACATAGCACACAATACCTATTCCTTCACCAAAGTTAGGCAAGACACTTACCTCGTGTCCAAGAATCGCAATTCAAGCCTCTAATACCGCCTTTCCTCTCGAATCCAACTCCGAATTGATAATATCTAGACATAATGGATTTATTAGCATCAATAATTACTCAATAAACCAATTCCAAAGCCTAATTATACATTTTCTACTATTCTTCCAAAAATACTAAAATTCGACCCAATGCCTGCATGCTCGAATCCCGAAAATTCTCGGAGGAATCACGCACCCATAGCCTAAGGATCATTAGTATGAAGTTTTTACTTGAATTCATAGCATTAATTGGATAGTTCATCAAATCCCCAAAAATCCCATCTACTACTCATAACCTAGATTTTTCTAAGATTTAGTAGTTAATCCCCTTGGCATTACATGAATTAAACTAGTAAAATAGAGTGAAATTACTTACCCCTACTGGAAATGGGTTGAGGAATGGTTTCTCAAGCTCTTAGGACCCTTCAATGGGGGTTGGAATGGGTGTAAATGAAAGAAACCCGAGTTTTGACACTTAAATACAGGCTGCCTACGGGGGTTTCCGCACCTGCGACCCTGGGAGCGCACCTGCGGTCCCGCACTTGCGGAAACAGGCCGAGGGAGTTGGGTTCACACCTGCAAAGTTGGGGGACGCACCTGCGGAAAAAGAACGGCACCTGCGGAACCTCCGCACCTACGAGGCTTGGACCGCAGGAGCGTTTCTTCACCTGCGGCTGGGCAACCGCACCTGCGGTAACACCAACAACAGCTGCACCAACAGTTCTTTTAGCTGGTTTTTAGCCCCGTTGGGAGTCCGGGAGGCACCTGGGCCCACCCGAGCCCCCGTCCAAAAATACCAACAAGTCCCAAATAATTATACGGACTTGCTCGAGCCCACGGAACACTCAAAATAACGCTAAAACTCAAAATCACACCCAAAACCCCTAAAACCATAACTTAAGAAACTTCAAGTTCTTAATTTCTATAAACTTGCGCCGGACCGACCTATACGACTCGGAATGACATTAAAATTTGCGGACAAGTCATAAATGACATAACGGAACCATTTCCGATCTCGGAATCACATTCAGACCTCGGTAACATGAAATTACGTTTCAACCCAAATTTCAAATTCTATGAAAATCCTCGAAACTTCATTAACTCTCAATTTCCCATTTTTGATCAAAACCCTTCAAACCAAGTCTGTTCCTTACCAAATTTCACAGACAACTTCAATAACACATATTGAACCTATTCCGGGCTCCGGAAACCATGACACGGGTCCGGCAACACAGGTCTCACATCGAGGTTTATTTTCATAAACCTTTATTATTTTCAGAAAACAATTTTCTTTAAAAAAATTCATTTCTCGGACTTGGGTCCTCAGAATTTGATTCCGGGAAAACGCCCAAGTCTCATATTTTCCTACGGACCTTCCGGGACCGCCAGATCACGGGTCCGGGTCCGTTTACCAAAAATGTTGACCAATGTCAACTTTATTCAATTAATTATCATAAATTCAACTCTTTATCAAGTTTCCACATAAAGGCTTCCCGGCTACGCGCGCGGGTTGTGCACGCACATCGAGGTGAGACTAACGGAGGCTTTCGGGGCCTCGGAACGCAGTCATAATTGAGTTTAAATAATATGACCTTTTGGGTAATCACAATCTCCACCTCTAAAACAAACGTTCGTCCTCGAACGGACATAGAAGAGTACCTGAATCTGGGAAAGGTGGGGATATCGGCTCCGCATGTCGGACTCGGACTCCCAGGTCGCTGCCTCAACAGGCTGACCTTTCCACTGAACACGAACTGAAGGATAACTCTTAGATCTCAACTGGCGAACCTGCCGAGCTAATAGGCTTCTGGCTCCTCCTCATACGATAAATCCTTGTCCATCTGGACACCGCTGAAATCAAGTACATGAGATGGATCCGCAATATACCTCCGGAGCATAGACACATGAAACACCGGGTGCACGGCTGATAAACTCGGTGGCAAGGAAAGTCTGTAGGCCACCTCCCCTACCTTATCCAAAATCTCAAATCGACCAATGTACCTAGGGTTCAACTTGCCCTTCATCCCGAACCTCATCACGCCCTTCATAGGCGACACTCGAAGAAATACCTGATCTTCTATCATGAATGCCAAATCTCGAACTCTGCGATCCGCATAGCTCTTCTGCCTGGACTGAGCCGTACGAAGCCTATCCTGAATAACCTTCACCTTGTCCAAGGCATCCTGAACTAGCTCAGAACCCAACAATCTAGCCTCTCCCGGCTCGAACCATCCAACTAGAGACTGACACCGTCTATCATACAATGTCTCATACGGAGCCATTTGAATGCTCGAGTGATAGCTGTTGTTGTAGGAAAACTCATCTAAAGGCAAGAACTGGTCCCATGAACCACTAAAAGCAATAACACAAGCCCGCAACATATCCTCCAAGATCTGAATAGTACGCTCGGACTGTCCGTCCGTCTGAGGATGAAATACTGTGCTCAGCTAAATATGTGTACCCAACTCTCACTGAAAAACTCTCTAGAAATGGGAGGTAAACTGAGTACCTCTGTCGGATATAATGGATAAGGGCACACCATGCAATCGAACAATCTCTCTCACATATATCTTTTCCAACTTCTCTGCGGAATATGAAACTGATACCGCAATGAAGTGCGCTGACTTGGTCAGCCTATCCACAACAACCCAAACCGCATCAACCATCCTCTGAGTCCGTGGGAGCCCAACTACAAAGTCCATGGTGATACGCTCCCACTTCCACTCAGGAAGCTGAATCTGCTGCATCAAACCACCAGGTCTCTGGTGCTTGTACTTAACTTGTTGACAATTCAAGCACCGAGCTACATAAACTACAATATCCTTCTTCATTCTACGCCACTAATAATGCTGCCGCAAGTCCTGGTACATATTTGCAGCGCCCAGATAAATGGAATATCGGGAACTATGGGCCCCCTGAAGTATCAACTCATGAATACCCTCCACATCAGGTACACAAATACGGCCCTGCATCCGCAGAACTCCCTTATCATCAATCGTAACCTGCTTGGCACCTCCATGCCGGACTGTATCTCTAAGAACACATAAATGACGATCATCATACTGCCTGGCCCGAATACGGTCATACAATGAAGAACGGGCCACGGTATGGGCCAACACACTGCCAGTCTCAGAAACCTCCAACCTCACAAATCGGTTGGCTAGAGCCTGAACATCCAACGCAAGAGGTCTCTCCCCCACTGATAAATAAGCTAGACTGCCCATACTGACTGACTTCCGGCTCAAAGCATCGGCCACCACATTGTCCTTCCCTGGATGATAAATAATGGTGATATCATAATCCTTCAGCAACTCTAACCACCTTCTCTGCCGCATATTTAACTCCTTTTGCCTGAATAGATACTGTAAACTCTTATGATCCGTAAACACCTAACATGGCACACCATACAAGTAATGCCTCCAAATCTTCAAGGCATGGACAATCGCTGCTAACTCCAAGTCATGAACTGGATAATTCTTCTTATGGACCTTCAACCGAGAAACATAGACTATGACTTTGCCATCCTGCATCAACAGTGCACCAAGCCCAACCCGTGAAGCATCACAATACACGGTATACGGCCCTGAACCTGTGGGCAAAACTAATACTGGTGTCGTGGTCAAGGATTTCTTGAGCTTCTGAAAGCTCGCCTCACACTCATCCGACCACCTGAACTAGGCACCCTTCTGGGTCAACCTGGTCATCGGGGATGCGATAGATGAAAAACCCTCCACAAATCGGCGATAGTAACCTGCTAAGCCCAAGAAACTCCGGATCTCTGTAGCTGAGGTGGGCCTAGGCCAATCTCTGACTGCCGAAATCTTCCTGGGATCCACCTGAATACCTTCTGCCGACACAACATGGCCTAGAAATGCCACCGAACTCAACCAGAACTTACACTTAGAAAATTTGGCATACAACTGGCTATCCCTCAGAGTATGGAGGACGACTCTAAGGTGCTGCTCATGCTCCTCTCAGTTGCGAGAGTATATCAATATATCATCAATGAAAACAATAACGAACAAGTCCAAATAAGGCCTGAACACTCGGTTCATCAACTCCATAAAAGCAGCGGGGGCATTTGTCAACCCGAATGACATCACCAAGAACTCATAATGCCCATAACGAGTGCGAAAAGCCGCCTTAGGAACATCAGATGCCCTGATCCTCAGCTGATGGTAACCAGATCTCAAGTCTATCTTAGAGAATACCGTAGCACCTTGAAGCTGATCAAATAAGTCATCAATCCTCGGCAAAGGATACTTGTTCTTAATAGTAACCTTATTCAACTGCCGGTAGTCGATACACTTCCTCATTGAGCCATCTTTCTTCTTAACGAATAACACAGGAGCACCCCAAGGAGAAACACTAGGCCTAATGAAGCCTTTATCCAACAAGTCCTGCAACTGATCCTTCAATTCCTTCAACTCTGGCGGGGCCATACGATACAGCGAGATAGAAATGGGCTGAGTGCCCTGGGCCACCTCTATACAAAAGTCAATATCCCTGTCGGGTGGCATACCCGGCAGGTCAGCAGGGAAAACCTCTGGGAACTCATGAACCACAGGCACAAATTCCATAGAAGGAACCTCATCACTAGAATCACGAACATAGGCCAAATAGGCCAAACAACCCTTCTCGACCATACGCCGAGCCTTCATATAAGAAATAACTCTGCCAGAAGAATGGCTAGGAGTCCCTCTCAACTCCAAACGAGGCACACCTGGCAAGGCCAAGGTCACTGTCTTGGCATGACAGTCCAGAACAACATGATAGGGAGATAGCCAATCCATCCCCAATATAACATCAAAGTCCACCATATCAAGAAGCAATAAATCTACCCGAGTCTCCAAACCACCAATAACAACTAAGCAAGAACGGTAGACTCGATCTACTACAATAGAATTGCCCACCGGTGTAGATACATATACATGGGTACTCAGCGAATCACGGGGCATAATTAGATAAGGAGAAAAATATGACGACACATAGGAGAATGTAGACCCCGGATCAAATAAAACCGCAACATCTCTACTTCAAACTGAAACCATACTTGTAATGACTGAATCAGAGGCCTCAGCCTCGGGCCTGGCAGGAATAACATAACAACGGGGCGGAGCCCCTCCAATCTGAACATCTCTGGGTCGACCTGCTGCGACCTGACCCCTGCCCCTCGTGGCCTGTGCTCCACATCTATGAGTCTGACCTCCACCTATGGAACCACGACCACCACCCTATAGAGGGCTGATGGGGTGGGGGTGCACCTGCGGCGGGGACCATGATGCGAGAACCCTAATACGGAGAACTACCAGAAACCCTGGGGCAATACCTCGCAATGTGCCCCGGAACACCACAAGAATGACACAACCTCTGCTGATATGACTGGGGAATCTGCCCCGGACGTCCCTGATGACCACCCTGGTAACTCTGAAGCGGCTGTGCACCGATAGGTGCTGGTGGTGCGCGGTGAGATACCTGAAGTGCTGACTGAAAAGGTCGGGGTGACTGACCTCTGCCGAAAGAGTCCCTGCCTCCAGAGGAGGCTCCAATGAATCTACCAAAGTGACGGGGACTCTTGTCAGCCCCCTGACCACCACTCTGTGATAAAATCATCTCAATCCTCCTGGCCACATCGGCCGCATCCTGGAAGGAAATATCAGTACCTGACTCCCTGGCCATCTGAAGTCTTATAGGCTGGGCCAAACCCTCAATAAATCTCTGAACCCTCTCATGATCAGTGGAAAGTATCATAAATTCATGCCTGGCTAAGGTGATAAACCTGGTCTCACACTGAGTGACTGTCACAGAACCCTGCTGGAGGCGCTCAAACTGCCTCCGAAGATCCTCTCGCTGAGTAATGGGAAGGAACTTCCCCAAGAATACCTCTGAGAGCCGAATCCAAGTCAAAGGTGCAGACCCAGCTGGTCTGGTCAAGCAATAATCCCTCCCCCAAGTCTTGGCTACGCCAAATAACCGAAAGGTAGCAAAGTCAACTCCATTAGACTCTACTATGCCTATGTTCCGAAGAACCTCATGAAAGCTGTCAAAATAATCTTGGGGATCCTCTGATGGTGCACCGATAAATGTAGTAGTGAATAACTTGGTGAACCGATCTAGTCTCCATAGAGCATCTGCTGACATAGCTGCACCCTCGGCTGCCGGTGCCACAATACCCGGCTGAGCTGCCCCAGTTGTCTGAGGTGTTGGAGTCTAAAACTGAGTGGAAACCTGCTCTGGGGTATGAATAACATGAATCTGGGTCCCTCCCCTAGCTTGAGAACCAGCTGGTGCAGTAGGAAAAAAACCGACCTGAGCCACGCTCTCCATAAGTCCCACCAAGCGGACTAGATCGTCCTGAAGCACCAGGGTAGTAATGAACCCCTCTGGGACCTGAGCTGGTCCGACTGGGACTATCTTAGCAGGAACCTCACCAGCATAATCTACCTGTGGGTCCTCAACTGGAGCCGCTGCTCTAGCTCTGCCTTGGCGCCTAGCACGGCCTCGGCCCCTCGTAGGAGCTGCAATAGGAGGATCAGGCTGCCGATCGGCCGATGAGGAAGCACGCGTCCTCGCCATCTGCGAGAGAGTAGGATAGAGACTCAATTAGTATTTAGAATTTAAATGGCACGACAGAGAATGAAAGATATGAAGTTATTCCTAACTTTGCAGCCTCTGGGGAATAAGTACAGACGTCTCCGTACCGATCCCTCAGACTCTACCAAATTTTTCCGAGAGTTGTGAGACCTAAGCAACCTAGTGCTCTGATACAAACTTGTCACGACCCGAAATCCCACCTTCAGGCCGTGACTGCGTCTAACGTTGAACCCGCTAGACAAGCCAACGTAGAAAACTGCACTAACATATCATCACGGAATTAATAGCATTTACTAGAACAAATTATAATTAATAACACGAAAGTAGAAAAATTTTCCAAACTAGGCGAAGGTAACAAAATACAATACGTTGCAATAATTCCCAAAACTCGGAGTCACTACTCACGGACATGCTAACAGAGTGCTAAATACAAAGTCTGGAGAAAAATACATGAATTGTCTCAGAAGGACTAGGATAAATGTAAGACAAAATAGGTAAATTGAAACAGAGGAGACGCCAAGGCCCACGAACGTCTGCGGGTCTACCTTGGAATCTCTAAGGTGGGTTGTAGGCTACTCCCTCTAGCGAAGTCCATAGGGTCCGACAGCGGGATCTGCACAACAATAAGAAGTGCAAGTGTAGCATCAGTACAACCGACCCCATGTACTGAGTAAGTGCCGAGCCTAACCTCGGCCGAAGTAGTCACAAGGCTAGACCTGACAACGATAATCTGCTTGTACAGTTCTACAAGATATAGCATAGACAAACGCACTAATAACCAGATAAGTATGGGATACGGGAGCAGTTAATGGGGGTAACAAGTGAGAGATAAGAATAATTAATTAACACATAGCAGGAAGCAAGAGAGCAGATTAACAAGAATGCTAACGTAACAAGTTTAAATACGAGCAATGTATATAATGGCACGGCATCACCCTTCGTGCTTTTACTCTCTTCCTCACAATGCGACGTATAGTATAAGATAATATAAATCATGGCACGACATCACCCTTCGTGCTTTTACTCTCTTCTTCACAATGCAATGTATAATGTGAGGAAATATAAATCATGGCACGACATCAACCTTCGTGCTTTTAATCAATGTGAATCATGGCACAACATCAACCTTCGTGCTTTAACTCTCTTCCTCACTATGCATTTTATGACGTAATCAAGGTAAATCATGGCACGGCATTACCCTTCGCGCTTTACACTCTTCCTCACCCAAACAATGACAAATCTCAAATGGCAAGGAATGTAGCATAGTGGAAATACAAATCATAATCACCCAGCAAGGGGAGAATATCAGTCAGTATCATAACAATTGCTCGGCAAGGGTCTCAGCTATACCACTCGTTTCAATTATATCTCTTAAAAAATTGTGTCCTCAATCAAACCATCATATCACAAGTTTATCAACAAGGATTTTCAACAAACAATCAACTTCCAAGTAGAAACAATTTTCATAATACAAAGAATATGGAAGTAATAACAAAGATTTCATCAAAATAGACTTACGACATGCTTGGCACACAATGCATAGGTACTCGTCACCTCACCTATGCATTGAACATTATAAAAACATAGCCCATGGCACACAATACCTATTCCCTCACCAAAGTTAGGCAAGACACTTACCTCGTGTCAAAGAATCGCAATTCAAGCCTCTAATACCGCCTTTCCTCTCGAATCCAACTCTGAATCGATAATATCTAGACATAATGAATTTATTAACATCAATAATTACTCAATAAACCAATTCCAAAGCCTAATTATACATTTTCTACTATTCTTCCAAAAATACTAAAATTCGACCCTGGGCCCGCATGCTCGAATCCCGAAAATTCTCGAAGGAATCACTCACCCATAGCCTAAGGATCATTAGTATGAATTTTCTACTTGAATTCATAGCATTAATTGGGTAGTTCATCAAATCCCCAAAAATCCCATCTACTACTCGTAACCTAGATTTTTCTAAGATTTAGTAGTTAATCCCCTTGGCATTACATGAATTAAACTAGTAAAATAGAGTGAAATTACTTACCCCTACTGGAAATGGGTCGAGGAATGGTTTCTCAAGCTCTTAGGACCCTTCAATGGGGGTTGGAATGGGTGTAAATGAAAGAAACCTGAGTTTTGGGTTTCCGCACCTGCGACCCTGGGAGCGAACCTGCGAAGAAATGGCCGTACCTGCGGAAACAAGCCGGGGGAGCTGGGTTCGCACCTGCGGAAAAAGAACCGCACCTGCGAAACCTCCGCACCTGCGGCTGGGAAACCACACCTGCGGTAACACCAGCAACAGCTGTACTAGTAGTTGTTTTAGCTGGTTTTTAGCCCTGTTGGGGGTCCGGGAGGCACCTCGGCCCACCCGAGCCCCCGTCCAAAAATACCAACAAGTCCCAAATCATTATACGGACTTGCTCGAGCCCACGGAACACTCAAAACAACGCTAAAACTCAAAATCACACCCCAAAACCCCTAAAACCATAACTTAAGAAACTTCAAGTTCTTGATTTCTATAAACATGCGCCGGACCGACCTATACGACTCGGAATGACATCAAACTTTGCGGACAAGTCATAAATGACATTACGGAACCATTCCCGATCTCGGAATCACATTCGGACCTCGGTAACATGAAATCACGTTCCAACCCAAATTTTAAATTCTATGAAAATCCTCGAAACTTCATTAACTCTCAATTTCCCATTTTTGATACGAAACCCGTCAAACCAAGTCTGTTCCTTACAAAATTTCACAGATAACTTAAATAACACATATTGAACCTGTTACAGGCTCTGGAACCATGACACGGGCCCGGCAACACAGGTCTCACATCAAGGTTCATTTTCATAAACCTTTATTATTTTTCAGAAAATAATTTTCTTTAAAAAATTTCATTTCTCAGACTTAGGTCCTCGGAATTCGATTCCGGGCATACGCCCAAGTCCCATATTTTCCTATGGACCTTCCGGAACCTCCAGATCACGGGTCTGGGTCTGTTTACCAAAAATGTTGACCAAAGTCAACTTTATTCAATTAATTATCATAAATTCAACTCTTTATCAAGTTTCCACATAAAGGCTTCCGGCTACGCGCCCGGGCTGCACACGCACATCGAGGTGAGACTAACGGAGGCTTTTGGGGCCTCGGAACACAGTCATAATTAAGTTTACATAAGATGACCTTTTGGGTCATCACATTTTCTCTCCTCTCTAGGTTCTCTCTTTGAAACCCTAACTTCTAAAACTTCCGATTTTTCTAGATCTGTAGCAGATCTATACATATTTCAAGTTGTTTTGATGTTTTCTTCAAGGGTTTTTCATTTTCCCTAAAACGATTTTGCATCTTCTAACTAGTGTTTCTAAAAAACCTTTCTTCAAAAACGATTTCCTCGACTTTAAGTGCTATTCTGTGATTCTTCTCATATGTTTAAACGAATTTTGTTAAAATCACTTTTAATCATAATTTATTATGTTAAAACCTTAGTTTTAACCATGTATTATAATCCTGAGTGTGTCTTTATCGATTTGTTCTTTTGATTTGTATGTGTGTCTGTTTCTCATCAGTATGTTCCTGGTTTTCTGTGATTTTTACCCTACTGTGCTTGTTAGGTTTTCTGATTTACGCCTCTTCTTGCCTATATTATGTTTATTTCGTTTATTCATAGATATATGTAGTATTTTCCCTCAAATATTACTTTTGATTCCTTAAATCCCTGATTTCTAGTGACTGATATCTTTACTGATTTCCTAGGGTAATATTCTTTACTGATTTCCTGCCTTATTGTGTGGTTAACTACATCGTTTATTGATTCTCAACATTTTTTCTTAATTAGGACTCTATGAACCTAGACTAATTACATGTTATGTTCCAATTATACGATGATTTATTTCCTTATTTGTTACATGTTCTTACCGTTTGGAGTTAATTCCCTTAATTAAGGGGATACTTGTACTGATTTCACTCTAGTTGGTTCTAAGTTCCATAATTACTGTACAATTATGATTTTTGCCTTATTTTACCTAGCTTCAAACTATTATATATACTACTCTCATTAACAGTCTTGAAGACACGAACACACTGGTTCAATAACTCTCTCTCTCACAATTAAACTTTCTGCTCTCTCTTCTGTGCTACTTGTTATTGCTCTGAGTCAGCCGGCTGCAAGCCAAGGCTAACTATTGTGCTCCCCTATCTCCTACTTTGTGTTACTGTCTTCTTCACTGGTATGTCCTGATTTCAATTCAAGTCTCAAAGACAACATGTTTCTTTTATTACTGCAATTCATCATGTTCCTTGTCTGTCTTTACTTATAGTTTTGTTGCTCAACTTGCAATTGATATGTCTACCTTATTACTTTATCAGCATGTTATGCACTCCCCTCCCTTAGACTCAACATGTTTACGTAATGGTATTCCCTTTTCTAGTCTGCTTCAATATGATTGTCTACATCTTATGCTACTTGGTTCTGTGTAATCTTGAGATACATGCAGCCTTAGTCCATTAAACCCCTTTTGGGATTTCCCTGATTATGTACCTATGTATACCTCTACCTACTACATGCTTTCCCTCACATGCTCTATAATTGTCCCTAAAATCCCATTACCCCTGTTTGCGGTTGTTGGACTGTTCTTGGTTCTTTGTTCCTTGTGTGGTTCCGAACTTGTTTTGATCCTGAGATTGGAGTTGTTCTGATTATTCTGCTCCTTCAAACTGTCTCATTGGTTAAACTTTTCTGTTATAAAATCATTTTGATCAAGTCTCTTTTCAAAACTATTTTTTTACTTACTCAACCTTTTCAAAACTATGTCAAGCACTCTCACTCTACTCTTAGACCCCTTAAGTTCTGCCCCCTTTGTGTGAGCATTGCTTTGGGACCCTTGAGCTCCCTCTGAACTTTGACACACTAAGGCTGGCCCTTCCACACTACACTTACTCTACTATGGCTATGAACTCTGGGTGTGAGCACGACCCGGGATCCCTTTAGGTCCTTAGGGAACTTTGACACACCCGGATTATGTGAAAGGCTGTGAAACACTACTTGGCATTGAGGACATGGAGATCTGGGCCTATACTGCAGGCTCCCTATAGATAACTTCTTATTTTTCTTATTTCAGTTATGTAATTCATGTGCAATGGTATGTAATAATTATTTGTAAACAACTTTGGGGTTGGATAGTGAAAAAAGGGAGGGTAATATGTATGTTGTAGTGTAGCCAAGGGTAGAAACCATGCTCATAGGTTTAATTTTCTTGTCACGACCCAAATCCTAGTTTAGGTCGCGATGGCTCCTAACTCCGATGTCAGACAAGCCAACCTTAATTACTAGTGATCCCCATTTTAGTTTATCAAACATTTTCCAATACTTGTGAAATTTTAGGACTTAATTATGAGATAAACAAGCGATTTAAACAACTATAAAGGGAGAAATAATTAAGTTAACCACCACCAATAATTACAACCCAAAAGATATAATATCCACTACGTGGGTATGCTTGGAACTGACGTCACGAGTCTACGGGCATCTAATAGAAATGAGTATCCAAAAGAAAATACGAGTCTGCCCTACTGTCTGATGAAATATAAACAGACATAGCAAAAGAAAAGAGGAACTCCAAGGTGCTGCCAGAGAAAGCATCAAGGAGAGCAGCTTACCGAGAAAACCACACCAACTGTAGGTCAGGGACGAACTTTGGACGAATACCCAGATGCACCTGCCTTAGAACGTGTACAATTAAGTACAGAAGCATAGAATGAGTACATAAGCAAATATGTACCCAGTGTGTGATGACCCAAAAGGTCATCTTATGTAAATTTAATTATGACTGTGTTTCGAGGCCTCGAAAGCCTCCGTTAATCTCACCTCGATGTGCGTGCGCAGCCCGGGCGTGTAGCTGGTAAGCCTTTATGTGGAAACTTGATAAAGAGTTGAATTTATGATAATTAATTGAATAAAGTTGACTTTGGTCAATATTTTTGGTAATCGGACCCGGACCCGTGATTTGGCAGTCTCGGAAGGTCTGTGGAAAAATATGGGACTTGGGCGTATGCCCGAAATTGAATTTCGAGGACCCACGTCCGAGAAATGAATTTTTAAAGAAAATTGTTTTCTGAAATTAATAAAGGCTTATGAAAATGAACCTCGATGTGAAACCTGTGTTGTCGGGCCCGTATTATGGTTCTGGAGCTCGGAACAGGTTCAATATGTGTTATTTAAGTTATTTGTGAATTTTGGTAAGAAACGAATTTGATTTGACGGGTTTCGGATCAAAATGGGAAATTTAGAGTTAATGAAGTTTTGAGGATTTTCATAGAATTTGAAATTTGGTTTGGAATGTGATTTTTATGTTATCGAGGTCCGAATAAAATTCCGAGATCGGGAATAGTTCTGTTATGTCATTTATGACTTTTCTGCAAATTTTGAAATCATTCCGAGTAGTATAGGCTGGTTCGGCGCATTGATATGAATTCTAGAATCTTAAGTTCTTAAGCTTGATTCAATTTGGTTTTGGGGTTGAATTCTGAGTTTCGTTGTTGTTTTTTACGTTCCGGAAGTTCGAGCGAGTTCGTATCATGCTTACAAACTTGCCGGTTCTTTTGGACGGGGTCCCGAGGGGCTTGGGTGAGTTTTGGACCCCCGCGAGCTAAGTTGGAAAAACCAAATTTTGCTGTCTGGTTTCCTTCTCTGCGATCACAGAAGGTGGGTCGCGATCGCGGAGAAGGAATTTGGCTGAGCTGCTGATTGTTCTTCGCGATCGTAACTTCCTCTTCGCGATCGCGGAAGTCTGGACTCCATGCCTTCGCGATCGCAAGCAAATCCTCACGATCGCATAGTGCCAAGCCATGGCCGGGCAGAGTTACTCTTCGCGATCGCAGGAACTCTGCCGCGATCGCAGAGGTCTGGTCAGTTGGCCTTCGCGATCGCAGGGCCCTTGTCGCGATCGCAGTGAAGGAATCCGTGGGCAGTTTTATTAAATACGGGACTTAGTCTATTTCCTCCATTTTCATCTTCGTTTTCAAGTCTTTAGAGAACTCTTCAAGGAACCTTTCACCACTGTTATTGAGGTAAGTAAATTCCATGGTTTTACTAGTTTCAAACATCAATTCCTAGTTAAATTCTCTACTAAATTATCAAAAATCATAGAATTAGGTAGTAATTTTAGGGTTCTTGAGGGTTTTGTGATTTTCCATTTTAGGCCATGAATTCAAGTAGAAATCACCCCTTAATGATCCTTAGGCTATGGGTGAGTGATCCCTTCAAGAATTTTCAAAATTTGAACATGCGGGACCGGGTTGGAATTTGGGAATTCTTCAAGAATAGCGATTTTAGTGAATAACTAGGATAATTTCCCGCATTGTGCATGGATTGATATTATTGTGTACCTTTTGGCTAGTTGCGAGTCCTCGGGTGTAGTGTTCGGAGTTTCGGGCGCAATTGGGGTCCGAGGGGTAGATTCGACACGAGGTGAGTCTCCTTTCTAACTTTGTAAGAGGGAATTGTCCCCATAGGTGATGTATATGCTTTGTGTAAATTGTTTGGGGGCTACGTACGCACCAAGTGACGAGAGTCCGTACGTAGCGGCTATCATTATTATGCCCGGGTAGCTAGGCCCACATCATGTCTTATATGCTTCCTCGTAATGCCTTATATGCTTCCTGGTAATGCTTTATATGATTCATTGTGACGTCATATGTACTATGAGATCATGTTTTGTATAGTATTGTTCCTCTGAGGCTTTATGGAAAATTGTTGAATGGAAAGAAATTTGTTATGGAAAGTAAAGATATCGGGATCGGGCCGTACGCCACGGCAGGTTTGAGAGTGATTATGCCTATATGGGATCGGGCGGTACGCCATGGCGGAGTCAAAAAGTATTTGAAATTTATATGGGATCGGGCCATACGCCACGGCAGAGTTGAAAAGTATTTGTAATATATATGTGATCGGGCCGTACACCACGACAGAGTTGAAAAGTATTTGTAATATATATGGGATCGGGCCGTGCGCCACGGCGGAGTTGAGAGGTATTGTACACATATGGGATCGGGTCGTACGCCACGGCGAGTTTAAAAGGTACCTTATGGGAGCGGGCCGTACGCCACGACGAATCTAAGACTTGGTGATTATTGTTTCGTTTCGGTGGTCCTACCCTTGAAAGTGCATTATTGCTTGATTCAGTAGTTGTTGGATTTCCGCTCTTGTTATGTACTTGTTGCTTATTTCCTGACATGCCTACTGTATTTCATTATATTCTATCATATGTTATGACTTTTGTACCTTAATGAGTATCGAGTCGACCTCTCGTCACTACTTCTTCGAGGTTAGGCGGGATACTCACTGGGTACATATATACTTAATATGTACTCAAGCTGCACTTCTATACTTAACTGTACAGGTACTGAGGTCGGTGCTTCTGGTTATTGTACCGGAGATAGATCCTGAGCTAGTGGACTTGACTTGACGGTGAGCTACTTCGTCTGGCGATCCCCAGCAGCACCATGGAGTTTCATTTACTTTTGTTATTTTCCCCGTCTATTTCATCCAGACTCTGGAGTTGTATATATCATTATCCTTTGTATATTCCGTTAGTATGCCCATGACACTCGTGACGCTAGTTCCTGGCACACGCGTAGTGTATATTGTTTTTTTGGGTTTTGGGTTGCATAGGCATGCATATGCTTTATTTTGGCCATGTAGTGTTATGCTTTTATTTTTGTATGAAGCTATCATCATGTTTAACTGTTTAAAATTGGTAAATATTGACTTGTTTAAATCAAATGGGAAGGGTAACATTTAGTGTAATTTATATTGGCTTGCCTAACCCCGTCGTTAGGCGCCATCACGGCCTGGATTAGGATTCTGGGTCGTGACAACGTGGTATCAGAGCACTAGGTTCATGTAAGTCTCACGAGTCACGGGCAGGCCCAGTAGAGTCTTGCGGATCGGTACGAAGACGTCTGTACTTATCTTTACGAGGCTACGGGGTGTTCGGAAACCTCCCTTTATTCATATCCTGTCGTGCAAACTATGATGTACTCAAACTTATTCTTCTATTCTCTCACAGATGGTGAGGACGCGTGCATCAGATGTTTCCGATCCGGGAGATACCGCTGCCCCGGCCGCCCGAGGTCGTGGCAGAGGCAGGGGTAGAGCACCTGCTCGAGGTAGGGGACGAGGGCGCCCCAGGGCTATACCAGTGGCACCACCAGAGGACCCTATTATGGAGGAGTAGGACGAGGTGCCTCCAGTAGCACCTGCTCCAGTGGATTTCATGACGGGGCCAAGCTTCCAGGAGGTCATGGGCCGTATGCTGAGATTCATGGACACTATGTCCCAGGCTGGTTTATTTCCAGCCGACCGTGCTACTTCTCAGGTGGGAGGGGGAGTCCAGACCCCTACCGCTCAAGCCACAGGTCAGGCAGCAGTAGCACGTCATACCCCGGGCACACCACCCGTGGGTGGGGTTCAGCCCGTAGTAGCAGCCCAGAGCCCAGGCCAGTTGCAAAGGGTGACCAGCAGAAGATGTTGGATAGATGGACCCGACTTCGCTCTCCAGTCTTCAGGGGTGAGCGGGGTGAGGATGCTCAGGATTTCATCGATAGGTGCAGGGACAGACTGCACAATATGACGATTTTGGAGTCCCATGGAGTGGATATCATCACATTTCAGTTAGAGGCAGAGCTCGTAGGTGGTGGTAGTCATATATTCTCAGCAGACCATCAGATTCTCCTCCTGTCACTTGGGATCAGTTCGCTCAGCTATTTTTAGAAAGATACATTCCACTTTCTGAGAGGGAGGAGCTACGGGGTCAGTTTGAGTGACTAGAGCAGGGGCAGATGTCAGTGACTGATTATAGGGCTAGATTTTCCGAGTTATCTCGCCATGCCCTTATGATATTGCCTACTGATGCCGAGACGGTGCGACGGTTTGTGGCAGGCTTGCATCTAGGTATTAGGGCCTCCATGGCCCGAGAGGTGGAGATGGGTACTCCTTACCAGCTTGTAGTTGAGATAGCTCGACGGATTGAGGGGTACCGGTTGAGGAGCAGGGAACAGGATCAACAGGGTCAGCGGGACAAGAGGGCTAGGTTCTCAAGGGATTTCAGGGATGCTTCGGCTGGGGGCAGAGGTCAGTACGGGGGTGGTCAGCCCAGCAGGCTTCCATATTCAGCACCTCCACTACATCCTCGAGGTGGTCCAGCGAGGCCTCAGTTCAGTGCCATGCCAGAGCGTTCCTATCGTCCTCCAGCCATCCAGAGTGCACCCATTGGTTATTCCAGTCATCAGAGATCCTCTAGTTCCTATTTCAGTGCCTTACCAGAGGGTTCACGCCGCCCTCCGACTATTCAGGGTTCTTCCTCTTCAGGGCAGCGGGCTGTGTCGCCCCACTATGCTATTCTTGATTGTCACGCCAAGACCGTGACACTGGCTATGCAAGGATTACCGAGGTTAGAGTGGAGGGGTTCGCTAGAGTATACTCCTCGTCGAGTCATTTCTTTTCTTAAGGCTCAGCGGATGGTTGCAAAGGGGTGTGATGCTTATTTGGCCTATGTGAGAGATGTTAGTGCCGACACCCCTACAGTTGATTCAGTCCCAGTTGTGAGGGATTACCCCGATGTTTTTCTAGCTGACCTTCGGGGTATGCCTCCCGACAGAGACATTGACTTTAGCATTGATTTATTGCCTGGTACTCAGCCTATTTCCATTCCGCCCTATCGTATGGCTCCTCCTGAGTTGAAGGAGTTGAAGGAACAGTTGCAGGAACTGCTTGATAAGGGGTTCATCAGGCCAAGGTATCGCCTTGGGGTGCTTCGGTGTTGTTTGTGAAAAAGAAGGATTGATCGATGTGTATATGCATTGACTACAGGCAGTTGAATAAGGTTACAGTGAAGAATAGGTACCCGCTACCTCGCATTGATGATTTGTTTGACCAGCTACAGGGTGCCAAGGTATTCTCCAAGATTGACCTTCGTTCGGGCTATCATCAGCTAAAGATTCGGGAGTCGGATATCCCGAAGACTGCTTTCAGGACTAGATATGGTCACTACGAGTTCCTTGTTATGTCATTCGGGCTGACCAATGCCCCAGCAGCCTTCATGCACCTGATGCACAGCGTATTTCGGCCTCATCTTGATACTTTCGTCATTGTGTTCATTGACGACATTCTGGTATATTCTCGGTCCCAGGAGGACCATGAGCAGCACTTGAGGACCGTGCTTCAGACCTTGAGAGAGAAGAAGTTATATGCCAAATTCTCTAAGTGTGAATTTTGGCTTGATTCTGTGGCATTCTTAGGCAATATAGTATCTTCGGACGGGATCAAGGTAGATCTGAAGAAGGTGGAGGCAGTGCAGAGTTGGCCCAGGCCGTCTTCAGCTACCGAGATCCGCAGTTTCCTCAGTTTGGCTGGTTATTATCGTGTTTCCTGGAGGGATTTTTGTCCATTTCAGCACCCATGACTAGATTGACCCAGAAGGGTGCACCTTTTATATGGAATGAGGAGTGTGAGGAGAGCTTTCAGAAGCTCAAGACAGCCCTGACTACAGCTCCAGTGTTAGTCCTACCTACCGGTTCGGGGTCCTATACAGTCTATTGTGATGCTTCGAGGATTGGTTTGGGAGCGGTGTTGATGCAGGACGGTAGGGTGATTGCCTACGCGTCCAGGCAGTTGAAGGTACATGAGAAAAATTACCCGGTTCATGATCTTGAGTTGGCAGCGGTTGTACACGCCCTGAAAATATGGCGTCATTATATATACGGTGTTTCTTGTGAGATATATACGGATCACCGGAGTTTGCAGCACATATTCAGGCAGAAGGATTTCAATTTGCGTCAGTGCAGGTGGTTGGAGCTACTCAAGGATTATGACATCACCATACTATACCATCCGGGGAAGGCCAATGTGGTGGCCGATGCCCTGAGTCGTCGGGCGGAGAGTTTGGGTAGTTTGGCATATCTTCATGCAGCTGAGAGGCCCTTAGCTTTGGATGTTCAGTCCTTAGCCAACCAATTCGTGAGGTTGGACCTTTCTGAGTCTCACCGGGTTTTCGCTTGTGTTGTTGCTCCTTCTTCTCTCTATGACCGCATTCGAGAGTGCCAGTATGATGATCCCGACCTTCGAGCTCTTCGGGATAGAGTTCAGAGGGATGGTGTTAGAGATATGACCATAGATGATGATGGTGTGTTGAGACTGCAGGGCCGTATTTGTGTGCCTGACGTAGATGGACTGCGGAGGTTGATCCTTGAGGAGGCCCATAGCTCGCGGTACTCCATTCATCCCGGCACCGCGAAGATGTACCAGGATCTGAGACAGCACTACTGGTGGCGGAGGATGAAAAAGGATATAGTGGAGTTCGTAGCCAGATGCCTCAATTGTCAGCAGGTCAAGTGTGAGCATCAGAGACCGGGAGGATTACTTCAGCAGATGAGGCTTCCAGAGTGGAAGTGGGAGCGGATTACCATGGAATTTGTGGTCGGACTTCCTCAGACTCTGAGGAANATCTACATGAGGGAGATAGTCCGGTTGCATGGTGTGCCGGTATCTATTATTTCAGACTGAGGTCCTCAGTTCACCTCGCACTTCTGGAGAGCCTTGCATAGTGAGTTGGGTGCCCAGATTGATCTTAGTACAGCATTCCACCCTCAGACGGACGGACAGTTTGAGCGCACCATTAAGATTTTGGAGGATATGCTCCGTGCTTGTGTGATTGATTTTGGAGGGTCATGGGATCAGTACT
>ML249483.1:49801-60897 GCA_005239495.1 Nicotiana undulata | reverse complement strand
ATCATCAGTACGCCCCCCTGGGAAAGGTCCCCATGCACCAATGAGTCTTGGTAGAAGCAGAGGAGGAACATCTAGCTCGAGCAACCCTCAGAACTGCATTTATGCTTTGGCAGAACGACAGGACCAAGAGTCATCGCCTGATGTTGTTACAGGTATATTATCAGTCTCCTCCTATGATGTATATGCACTGCTTGATCCAGGTTCCACCTTATCATACGTTACTCCATTGGTTTCTAGTAAGTTTGAAATAAAACCTGAGTTGGTTAAACCTTTTGAGGTATCTACACCTGTTGGGGACTCGGTGATAGCTAAGCAGGTATATAGGGGTTGTATAATAATATTTCATGGTCAACCTACCGTAGCAGACTTAATCGAGTTAGATATAGTAGAATTTGATTTTATAATGGGTACGGATTGGTTGGCTTCTTGTCATGTCAACGTTGATTGTAGATCAAAGATAGTCCGGTTTCATTTTCTGGGGGAGCCTGTTTTGGAGTGGAAAAGTAACACGACATCGCTGAGAGGTAGATTTATTTCCTATCTCAAGGCAAGGAAGATGATCAGAAAGGGCTGTATTTATCACTTAATTCGAGTTCAGGATGTGGAAATAGAGTCACCAACCATTTAGTCCATCCCTGTGGTAAATGAGTTTCCAGATTTCTTCCCTGATGAACTTCCAGGTCTCCTGCCAGAGTGAGAAATTGAGTTTTCTATTGACCTACTACCAGATACTAACCCAATATCTATTCCTCCCTATAGAATGGCCTCTGCAGAGCTGAAAGAATTGAAAGAACAACTAAAGTACTTGCTTGAAAAAGGTTTTATCAGACCTAGTACGTCACCGTGGGGAGCACCTGTGTTGTTTGTAAGGAGATGGTTCCTTACGAATGTGTATTGATTATAGGCAACTAAATAAGGTAACGATCAAGAATAAGTACCCGCTCCCGAGGATTGACAACTTATTTGATCAATTGCAAGGTGCCAAGTGCTTTTCAAAGATAGACTTGAGGTCCGGGTACTATCAGGTAAGGGTTAAGGATGAAGATATTCCGAAGACATCATTCAGGACTAGATATGGGCACTTTGAGTTTCGGGTTATGTGGTTTGGTCTGACCAATTCCCCAGCAATATTCATGGACTTGATGAACCTTGTGTTCAGGCCTTTCTTAGATCTGTTTGTAATTGTATTTATTGACGATATATTGGTATATTCTCGTTCAGAGGATGAGCATGCTGGTCATCTGCGTACTGTGCTCAAAGTTCTACAAAGAAGGAAGTTGTATGCAAAATTTTCTAAGTGTGAATTCTGGTTGAACTTTGTAACTTTCCTTAGGCATATCATTTAGGGTGAAGGCATCCAGGTGGATACACAAAAGATTGAGGCAGTAAAGACTTGGCCTAATCCCACAACACCGACAGAGGTTCGTAGCTTTCTTGGATTGGCGGGTTATTATAGAAGATTTGTGGAAGGATTTTCTTCCCCTTTCAACACCTTTAACAAAGTTGACTCAGAAGGGAGTAAAGTTTCAATGGGCTGATGCTTGTGAACGGAGTTTCCAGGCATTAAAGGACAGGTTAACTTCAGCACCGGTTCTAACGCTCCTAGAAGGGACCAATGGTTATGTTATCTATTGGNCTAAAGATGTGGAGGCACTACTTGTATGGAATTCATGTTGATATCTATACGGATCATAAGAGCCTCCAGTACATCTTCAAGCAAAAGGAATTGAATCTATGTCAAAGGAGATGGTTGGAGCTACTTAAAGACTATGACGTTGAAATTTTATACCATCCAGGGAAGGCGAATGTAGTAGCTGACGCCCTCAACCGTAGATCTATGAGTAGCCTGTCGTATTTGCAGCCAGAAAAGAGGGGAATAGCTCGTGAGGTTCATCAGCTAGCTAGTCTTGGAGTTCGGTTACTGGATTCAGGTGATATTGGATTTACTATTCAAGATACGACAACATCCTCTTTAGTAACCGAAGTAAAGGAACGTCAATACGAGGATCCTGTGTTAGTTCGTTATAGGGACACCACCCTTCAGAAGGAGAAGACACCATCTGAAATTTCAGAAGATGGAGTCCTCAAATATCAAGGGCGATTGTGTATGCCTAATGTTGCAGGGCTGCGTCGACTAGTTATGGGAGAAACTCACTATTCTTATTATTCTATCCATCCAGGAGCAACAAAGATGTATCATGACAGGGAAGTATATTGGTGGGACGGAATGAAAAAGGATATAGCAGAATTTGTTGCTCAGTGTCCTAACTGTCAGCATGTTAAGATTGAGCATAAAAAACCGGGTGGATTTTTGCAGGCTATGAAGATTTTGACTTGGAAATGGGAGATAATCAATATGGACTTCATCGTACGCTTACCTCGTACCCAGCGTAAGTTTGATTCGGTATGGGTGATTGTTGATAGGCTCACAAAGTCAGCCCATTTTCTGCCCGTTAGAACTACATATTCCTCAGAAGATTATGTGAGACTTTATATCAAGGAGATAGTACGACTGCATGGTGTCCCTGTATCTATTATCTCGGATAGAGGAGCTCAATTTACAGCTAACTTCTGGAGGTCCTTCCAAAAGGGATTGGGGACTCAAGTAAGTCTTAGTACAACATTTTATCCCCAGACAGACGGACAGGTTGAGCGTACTATTCAAACACTGGAGGATATGCTGCGAGCTTGTGTAATAGACTTCAAAGGTAACTAGGATGACCATCTTCCGCTTATTGAGTTCACATATAATAATAGCTACCATTCCAGCATTCAGATGGCTCCATACGAATCTCTTTACGGAAAAATGTGTAGGTCGCCTATAGGGTGGTTCGATGTTGGAGAATCTAGAATACATGGGCCAGACCTGGTTCAACAAGCCATAGAAAAAGTAAAGCTTATCTGGGATCGACTATTGACAGCTCAGAGTTATCAGAAGTCATATTCGGACGTGCGGCGACGAGATTTAGAGTTCGAGGTTGATGACTGGGTATTCTTAAAGGTGTCACATATGAAGGGTGTGATGAGGTTTGGCAAGAAAGGCAAACTTAGCCCACGATATATTGGGCCTTATAGGATCATTCAGAGAGTTGGACAAGTAGCTTATGAGTTAGAATTGCTCTCAGAGTTGGAGTCTGTCCATCTAGTTTTTCACGTATCTATGTTACGGAAGTGCATTGGCAATCCTACCCGAGTGGTACCCACGAATGATGTACAAATTACAGAGAACTTATCATATGAGGAAATTCCTATTGCCATCCTAGACTGACAAATCCGCAAGCTACGGAATAAGGAGGTAGCCTCCGTGAAAGTACTTTGGAGGAACAACAATGTGGAAAAAATGACTTGGGAGGCCGAGGAAGACATGAAGTCTAGATATCCCTACCTATTTCCTCTTCTAGAGAAGGGTCCGACTGAGACGTCATAACCTCAAGGTGAGTGTACGAATTTTTGTGCTAGCTATTGTTATTGGTCACGTGAGGCCATCGTCGTTATTAATGATTGTGGTCCTATATGGCGTTAAATTAATGGGTTTCTACAAGAAGAGTTGGTAGTAGCGTTGTTACAAGGGTGACTCTACCAAAGTTATATAAATCCAGAAAGGTTAAACATTCGAGGACGAATGTTTCTAGGGGGGGGGGGAGGATGTCACATCTGACATTTTCGTACGTTAAAAGTTTCGTCTTCGGTTAACCGACGTGAACTTGGGGATGAGATCATTTTGACGTTAACATATTTACGTTATTTAAAAAAAAAGCGATAAATAAGTGTTATGAAAGATAAAGGGGTACACGGATTAAAGAAAACGAGTTTTGTTGAAAGTGGACAATTTGGAATAAAATACGGGTCGAGCGATAATACCCGATAATTATGAACTAGTACCATGCAAGGTACAATATGACCACGGTAGTATAATGTATAAAGTACATTAAAAATGAGTAGTATTTTCAGGTAATTTAATATAATTCTTAATTATACAGGTAATTGGTTAATTACCGGGTAGCGGGCCATTACCTAATTAATTAATTGATTATTGGATAAAGTTTAAATCCCCCACCCAAAAGAATTACGTGGCAGCCATAGAGTCACAAAAATGTGACCCTTAAAATTTACACATAGGTGGCTAACCATGTTGTGATCCACGTTAATGGGATATGATTATTCTTATCTTGAACCTTTACTAAACTTACTCCAAAACCTCACATTTATACTTTGTAGAGGAAACCTTTACCTGCACAAGAATAGACGTTAGCCACTTCATTTGAGATAAGAAGACTTCACTTTTTATACTTTACATTTGATATAGAAAGACATTATCATTCTTGCAAAAGAATTGTTATCCATCTTCAACCAAAAATGATTAAATCCAGAATATAGAAAGCTTCAATAAACGTTTTCCAATCAAAAGCCCATCGAGAGTTATTGGAAGCTTAACAACGTACAAATTTTTCGGTTCTAAAAGAGTACGGTGTAATCTTCAAGAATATTGTACGGAGTTTTTCCTACTCAAAGTATGTTAAGGCCATCCCTTCTTTCTTTTGGCATGGTCCAAATTATACTGAAGAAACGAGCAAATACACAGTTTCCATAAATTACTCTATTCATAGAAGTAGTAGGGATGTCTATATTCTTGATTCCCCATGAGAATTATTATTATTTTCTGTTCATGGGTCTCAGAATAATACGCAGTTGGAAAAGTTTATCCGGGAGGAATATTGAGATTATTACGTACTTTTCATGCATTTCATACATGTGCATTGACCCATGACCAGATGGCGTTATATACGCGTATATATGTAAATATATGTATATGGGATATGGGAAAAGGTTACAGCGTTATATACGCACCACCACCTGATTAACTGGTATATGATGATGATGTTGCCCACAGTGGCTGAAATATGATTCAAATGACGTTATTTACGCGTATATATATATATGTATATATATATGATTCAAATGTCGTTATATATGCGTATATATGTATGTATATGTATATGGGATATGGGAAAGGTTATGGCGTTATAGACGCACCACCACCTGATCAACTGGTATACGATGATGATTTTGCCCACAGTGGCCGATATGATATGATGGGATGCCCTCAGAGGCTAATGATGTTATGAAATATATACCTATGCACGACATGACATTCATACGTATATGCATGATGCTAAAAGTGATTTATTATTGCAGAGTTATCCAAACTTGTCTCTAACGTATTTATTTATGTGCCTTACATGCTCAGTACATTATTCGTACTGACGTCCCTTTTGCCTGGGGACGCTGCGTTTCATGCCCGCAGGTGCAGGTAGGTAAGCTGACGATACCCCTTCTTAGGATCCCTGATCAGCGAGAGTTGGTGTGCTCCATTTGATCCGTAGCTGCTTTTGATGTTGGTACGATACGTTTGTATATATATGTGTATATGGGTATGACGTGGCTCCGTCCCGTCTTTGTATAGTTATGTTTTTGTTAGAGGTCTGTAGACAGTATGTCTAGTTGGGATTGTATGTGGCCTTGTCAGCTTTCAGTTTTGGATGTATAATTGTCTATTGCAGCCTTGCCGGCTCGCCACTGTATTCTGCACGTATACGTACATATGCCTTGATGGCAGGTTTCCTTCACGTATGTTATTTTCGTAATGCCGCAGATGCTATACAGGTTCATATCTTAGACGCATGCTGAGGGGTGTTTGACAGATAGGACTCAGGCACCCGTCGCCGCCCATCAGTTTGGGTCATGACAATAATCCTCCAATGAGGGCTTGCTCTATCTCGGATAGCCCTTGGGCTTTATAATTGAGCGTCCGCCTAAACTTCGGAGGTAGAGATAGCCCCGAGGATTTGCGCGTTCTCCTCGAGTGAGGAACTTTCTTGAACTTGGGCAACCGCTAATCCTGGTTATAGAATGTACTACCGATTTTGCCATCGGTCTGAGGCCCGTCATTCGGAACGGACCTTTTAGGCCTTTGTTTTGGTCGAACGATTTCTTGACGACCAAAGATCGATCGTTTGGGGTATAACCCCCGAGTCGGGTCTTGACTCAATTTTTTTTTTTTTAGGTCTTGAAGTCGGCCTTTGTACATTCCTATGCTAGTTCCAAGGCTCTCATGCGTTGGCCCTTGGGTGTCTTTAAGTATGGGGACAGCATGACCTTTTAATCGGCATGTAGGCTTTTTGATGTTAGCCTGGAGGCTTTTGCGTGCCTGCCCTTAGGCGTTTCTAGTTAATCATCTAGGGCTTAGTTCCTGAGCCGTGCTACGGCTCGAGCTTATTGATCCTTCAAGTTTCAAGTCAGCCTGGAGGCTTTATACGCTGACTTCAAGGCGCGATTTTAGTTAACCCTTTCGGGTTCAGTCCCCGAGCCAGGTCACGTATCGAGCTCATCGACCCTTTTATGTTTTGAATTAGCCCGCATGCTTTTTACGCTGGCTTCAAGGCTCTTACGAGATTTTAGTTAACCATTTCGGGCTTAGTCCCCGAGCCGGGTCATGGCTCAAGCTCATCGACCCTTTAGGTTTTGAATTAGCCCGTAGGCTTTTTACGCTGGCTTCAAGGCTCTTACACGATTTTAGTTAACCACTTTGGGCTCAGTCCCCGAGCCGGGTCACGGCTCGAGCTCATCGACCCTTTAGGTTTTGAATTAGCCCCTAGGCGTTTTACGTTGGCTTCAAGGTTCTTACGCGATTTTAGTATGGCTATGTTTTCCCTCGTTAAGGCCTTTGATATTTTGTGTTCGTCTGACTCCTCGATGTTTCAATAACAACCTCGACTATGAGCCGCTATGCGACGATAGGTGAGCACTTCGGAAGGTTTTTTCCTTATGGCTGAACTTGTTTCGAAGCCTTTTCAACTTTGGAGCTGACATGAAAATGTTCGAAGCTCTTTTATTTAGGCCGAGGGTAGCATGATTTAACTGGTTCTTTCCGAAGTAATTTCGAAGGAGTTGATTTTATCGCGATAGTCAGGCGTCCCCGAATCACATCAATTTGGCCGTAGCCTATCGACTGGAGTCGTTCTGTATTTAGCCGAAGCTTTAGTCCCGAGTATTGTATCCTCAGCATCTATATTCGAGGGTATGCCTTTTAAGGGGTCTTACAAGTTCAAATATATAGCCTTGGCTTTGAAGTCGGGATTGTGCCTTTTATAAGGTCATATGATCAAGACATGCCTTACTCGAGGTCTTATAGTTTCGGACACTCCCAAGGTTACCCGTTTGGGATCTTACGAGCTCGGGTTTGACAGTTTTAATGAAGTGGATGCTAACGATAATCCCCGGGGCATCGAGGATTCTTTGGCCCTAGGGACTTTCCTTGCGAAAATAGTAGTTTCTTTGAACGGTAGAAGTGTTCTGGTGATGAAAATATTCCTTTGATTGTTTGGTACAAGCATACACGTTCTCACCATCGAGGGCCCAATTCTTCTATATGGACACATTTCATTTGACCGTTTGGGCCGATACATCAATTTCCTACCAAAACCCCCTACGGCTTAGTCTGATTTGTTTGTGGAAGCGACCTTCCGAGGCGATGTTCCTTAGCGTTCGTGGTTTCTTGGAGAGAAGCCTTGAATGCTTGTTTAGGTTCTTCCTAGTGAACATGTAGATGTTGCCTCATTAAAAATCTTGCCGGTAAAAACCCTTTTCAGGGGTAAAACCCGATTGAAGGAAAAGAGTGCAACGCGTTTGCCAATCCAGGGGCCTTTTGAAGCTGACGGATGTTCTGGTGTCTTTCATTGGATATCTGCAGGAGATTAGCTTGGGACATATGAAGGAAAATTGGGCATAACCTTACCTTAGAAGTAGTAGCGCTTGAGCATGGATATGTTCCAGTTGCTCGGGAGTTTTTTTCCTTCCACGGTACCAAGCTTGTAGGATCCTTTTCCAATCACTCCGAGCACACGGTACGACCCTTCCCAGCTTGGGCCTAGCTTTCCCTCATTAGGGTTTCGAGTGTTTAAATTAACCTTCCTTAGGACTAAGTCCCCGACTCCAAAGTGTTGGAGGTTTTCTCTCCTATTATAGTACCTCTCGATCCTTTGTTTTTGCGTGGCCATCCGGACCACTGAAGCCTCTCTTTTCTCATCAAGTAAATCGAGGGCTGCAGTCATGGCCTCATTGTTTGAATCCTCTATATCATGTCGGAACCTGGAACTCGGTTCCCCTACTTCGACCTGTATCAAAGCTTCGGACCCATATACCAGAGAGAACGACGTCTCCCCCGTGCTTGATTTGGCAGTGGTTCGATATGCCCATAGGACCTCGGGCAACATTTCCTCCATCTGCCCTTTGCGCTTTCTAATTTTTTTCTTCAAGTTCTGAATGATGGTTTTGTTTATGGATTCAGCCTGACCGTTGGCGCATGGGTGGTAGGGCGTCGATAGGATCATCTTGATTTTATGGTCCTCGAGGAACTTCGTTACCTTGCCCCCTATAAATTGCTTTCCATTATCACAAGTTATCTCGTAGGGGATCCCGAATCAGCATAGGATATGGTCCCATATAAAGTTAATGACTTCTTTTTCTCTTATCTTCTCTAAGTCCTGCGCTTCCACCCATTTCGGTAAATAGTCAGTCATAAACAGAATAAATCTAGCTTTACCTGGTGCGGTTGGTAGTGGTCCGACGATATCCATCCTCCATTTCATGTACGGCCATGGTGATAGGACTGAATGCAGTTGTTCGCCGGGATGGTGGATCATGGGCGCGAACCTTTGACATTTGTTACATTTCCGGACGAATTCCCTAGCGTCTTTTTCCATACTGTCCCAGTAATAACCTGCTCTGATCATTTTTTTGGACTAAGGAATCGGCGCCTGAGTTGTTCCCGCAGGTACCTTCGTGGATTTCCCGAAGCACATAATCTGTGTCACATGGTCCTAGGAATGCTGCCAGGGGCCCATCAAAGGTCCTCCTGTAAAGAGTGTTGTTTTCCTCGAGCGAGAACTGAGATGCCTTGGTCCGTAGGGTCCTTGTTTCTTTCGGGTCTGCGGGCAGCTTCCCGTCCTTCAAATAGCTGATGTATTTGTTTCTCCAATCCCATGTCAGGCTGGTGGAGTTGATCTCGGCGTGGCCTTCTTCGATCACTGATTTGGTTAACTGAACAACAACTCTGGGGAGTACATCATCTTCTTCGACGGACGACCCCAGGTTTGCGAGCGCGTCGGCCTCGCTATTCTGCTCTCGAGGTATATGGTTTAAGGTCCATTCCTTGAAGCGATTCAGCATGATTAAAGTCTTGTCAAGGTACCTCTGCATTCTATCTTCTCGGACCTCGAAGCTCCCATTCACTTGGTTAACAACTAGAAGAGAATCACATTTGTCCTCGATGCATTCGGCTCCGAGGTTTTTGGCGAATTCTAGACCTGCAATCATAGCCTCATACTCGGCTTCATTGTTAGTCAATTTTGTAGTTTTTATGGATTGTCTGATCATGCCGCTTGTAGGAGGCTTTAGGATGATGCCGATCCCGGACCCTTTCACGTTGGAGGAACCGTCAGTGAACAGGGTCCATACCCCGGAAGGTGTGGCCATTTTTAAGAGTAGTTATTTTTCTACTTCGGGCACCAGGGCGGGCGTGAAGTCAGCTACACAATCTGCCAAAATATGGGATTTGATAGACGTTTCAGGCAGATATTCGATATCATAACCTACGATTCGATGGCCCACTTGGCCAACCAGCCTGATAACTCGGGTTTATGCAATACGCTTCGAAGAGGGTTTATGCGATGGCATTGAAAATAAGGTTTTAGTTTCTGAGACGTGCTAATTAGTGCAAGGGCTAATTTTTCCAGAAGGGGATACCTGGTTTCGGCATCGCCTAGGGTCCAACTCATATAGTAGACAGGGAATTGCGTACCTTGTTCCTTACGAACTAGCACATCACTTACCGCTACTTCTGACACGACCAAGTATAGATACAGTGTTTTGTCCTCCTTTGGGGTATGGAGCAAAGGTAGGCTCGACAGATAGCTTCAACCTTCCAAGGCATTTTGGCACTCGGGAGTCCATTCGAAGCTATTTTTCTTTTTGAGCAAGGAGAAGAAATGATGACTCTTATCCGACGATCTTGAAACAAATCATCCCAGGGCCGCAATCTGCCTAGTCTGCCATTGCACTGCCTTCACATTGTTGACCACCGTGATCTCCTTGATGGCTTTGATTTGTCAGGATTGATTTTGATCCCTCTGTTTGACACCATGAAGCCTAGAAATTTTCCCGATCCTACTCCGAAGGCACATTTATCGGGATTGAGTTTCATGTTATAGCTTCTGAGAATATCGAACGTTTCCTGCAAATGGATCAGATGATCCTATGCGCGTAGGGACTTAACTAGCATATCGTCAATATATACTTCCATAGACTTGCCTATTTGACATTCATACATTTTATTAACCAACCGTTGGTACGTGGCTCTAGCATTTTTTAGCTCGAAGGGCATGACATTATAGCAATACGTACCGTATTCGTGATGAACGAAGTTTTTTCCTTGTCCGCGGGGTTCATTTGAATCTGATTGTACCCCGAGTAGGCATCGAGAAAGGTGAGGGTCTCGTTCCCGGCCGTGGCATCGATCAAACGGTCGATGTTGGGCAGCGGGAATGAATCTTTAGGGCATGCCCTATTAAGTCCTTGTAATCCATACACATTCTTAATTTATTCCCCTTCTTGGGGACTACCACCACATTGGCCAGCCAATCGGGGTACTTTACTTCCCTAATAGAACCTATTTTGAGGAGTTTTGTTACTTTATCCTTGATGAATACGTGTTTTACCTCGGATTGAGGCCTTCTTTTTTGCTTCACTGGTTTGAACCTAGGGTTGACGCTTAGCTGATGGGTGGTTATTTTGGGAGGAATCCCTGTCATGTCTAAATGGGACCAAGCGAAATAATCGATGTTATTGGTAAGGAACTGAATGTAATTTTTCCCGAGTTCGGGGGTTAACCCCGTTCCCAGGTATACCTTTCGATCCGCAGAATGTTCGGCCAGGACGACTTGCTCTAGCTCTTCGAATGTTGACTTAGTTGCATTCGATTCCTCGGGGGCGACGAAGGTGCGGGGGGGGGGGGGGGGGGGGAAAAATCTTTTCTTGAT
>ML249483.1:24077-49537 GCA_005239495.1 Nicotiana undulata | reverse complement strand
GGGGGGGGGGGGGGGGGGTGAGAAAATCTTCCTCGTCATCCTTAGGGATCATTCTTCCCTCCGGTTCCTCCGAGGCGGGGGCATAGGTGGAGATGGATCGTTGTGGATAGTTAACATCTCTCTAGACGCATGCTGTTCTCCATATACCATCTTTATGCCGCCTTCCGTTGGAAAATTCATCATTTGGTGGAAGGTTGACGACACTGTCCTCATGTTGTGTATTCATGGCCTTCCAATAAATGCGTTGTACCTCATCTCCCCTTCGTTGACATAGAACATGGTGTTTTGGATTGTCCCAGATACGTTAACCGGGAGGGTAATCTCCTCTTTTGTTGTCTCACCGCCCATGTTGAATCCGTTAAGGGTTAGTGAGGTAGGTATGACTCGGCTGAACATCCCGAGTTGTTCCACTACTTCCGACCTGATTACATTGGCCGAGCTACCTAGATCCACAAGTACGCGTTTAATTTGAACGTTATTCAAGGGGAAGGAAATTACCAACGCATTATTATGCGGGTGAGGCGGGGTCTCGAGATCCCCGTCACAGAATGTAAGGATATCTCCGGTACATGGCTCTGAATCTGCCCTGCCGCTACAGCTGATACTTTCGCCCGCTTAATCACGGGTCCTTGAGGGATGTTGCTTCCCCTGACGATCATATACACGAAATGCTAGGGCTTTCTTGCTTCATTTTTTCGAGATGTTGCCCCTCCTTGGGGAAGATTTATGACTCGGCTGCTGACAAACTCTTGCAGATACCCTTTGCTAGCTAATCAGATTGCTTCCTTTTGAAGTTGTCTGCAATCCTCGATTCTATGACCGTGAGTACCGTGGAACTCGCATGCCAGGTTAGGGTCCCTTTGCGAAGGGTCTGATAGCATGGGTTTTGGCCATCTGGTGCCTTTGATCCCACTCATGGCTGATACAATGTCCGAAACGTCATTCTTGAAGCTGTACTTGGTCGAGTGGGATATCTATGCCGGCTCCGTGTGCCTACCATACCCAACTTTGTCTTCCACCCTTCGACAATCTTGGCTTCGGTCTATCTTTGGATTGATTTGGGGTCCATTGCTCCTCACGACGCTCGTACGATTTCCGATGTGGAGTCGATACCTTTCTCCCTGTGGCTCTGTCTTTCTCTCTAGGAGCCTTGACTTTATTCTCCTGGTGAGGTCTTTGAGTATTCTTACGACGGTGGGATCGACTGTCGATCCTTTATTCCCTGACCTTTCCAGTATCGGTCGGATTTGGGGGGCTGTCGCTGATGCTGACACGCCCGAGATTTTCTGACGGTTTTGCGGTTGAGTAATCGCTGCTTGTTGTGCCTGGAGCATTTCAAAGATCATTTGGAGATCGACCCCTCCTCTTCTTCGAGCGGCAATTTACCGTTCTCCCTGTTGGCCTTCTCGGTGCGCTTGTCAGTGTGAGGACCGATGTCTTATCGCTGGCCATTGCTTGAGTCCGTGTCCTCAGGGGTTGGATCCACCGCGCTACCGGTGTTTCGCGACGGTATACCGGCGTTTGGGATGGTTACATCATTCTCTCCAAAGTCCCCGAAGCTGCAATCCTCGTATGCATTCTTCGAGCCAGACATTTTGACATGAAATCAAATATCCTTGGGCAAGAAGAAGCGTAAAAAGTAACCTATGTTTTCAGTGAACCAACACTAAAAATATCACTATTATTTTTAGCCCCACGGTGGGCGCCAAATTATTTACCTTGAAAATGGTAATCACAATTATATTTGATTATGTCGTTCTAAAAATATGCGTTTATTTTAATGCTAGTTGTTAAGAAGTTGATGCTGAGTGTGGATGGAACAAATAGAGTAAAAATAGTTAAGAAATCAAAAACAAGCAAACCGGGACGCCTTAAATCGGATCTTCGGTGCTGGCCTCGGGGGTCCTCAAGGTCGAGGTTCGGGGATACCGTTGGACGATCGATGAAGCTATAACAAACTTACATGTTTTGGAGTACGCTATTTATGATCAATAATGAGCTATAAATGAAGAACAATTAAAGAAGAGCAATAAACGTAAGTAAATGAGCTAATAGGAAGAAGTAGGGAATGCTTGAGTAGTGAAGCAGAGAATGTTCTTGTTCCTTGTATTCAATATTGTGTGTAAGAAGTAATAGGGGACCCCTTTATATAAGAGAGGAAATCCCAACATAGTACATTGTCATTTATTACAAAGATTCACAAACGATATAGCTATTTAATGTCTGAGTACGAATTTGTACTTTGTCGCAGACCCGCTGGTACTTGTTCTTGAGTCGTTTGTCTCCGGCAGTCACCGATTAGTATTGTCTCAAGGTTGGTGCTCGGGGTCAGGCCTTGCTCGACACTTCGAGCCTCTTGTGGACAACTCACAAAAATTCCAAAATGAATATAAAATTGGTCTTCCTAACTTTAGCCGTATACACTCGATATGCTTTCTCAGTGTCAAACCTCGATCTATGCTTCAAACCCTCTGAAGACGGGCTATGGAATTCCATAATGATCATGAAATCGGACTCTCCGATTTTAGTCGTATACATATAGTCTCCGCGTTTCTTAGGATGAAATGATAAGAAACGGTCTTGAATTCTTGCCTCTTCGATATCCTCATTATGATGTCAACCTCTTCAGAGCATTAAATGACGTGACATAAAGGCTGCGCAAAGTTCGCTATTAGCACGATTCTCGAGAAGCCCATGAACCTCTATTGGTTCGACCCTTCCTCATCTTAAACATGCCCAAACGACTTCTATAAATACTTCAATTGTTTGCCTTTCACACTGTTATGACATCTTCAAGTCTTCAAAACTTAGCTAATGGTTTTCTGCTTTCATCTTCTTTATGTGCTTGCTTCTTAATCGTCCTTCTTTGAAACTCAGTTACAATCATGTACAAAACCTCCAAAACGGTACCTCAAAAGGAGGGAACCACTTCCTCATCACGCCCGTCTAAGGGTAAATCAAGAATACCTCCCAGTATCGAGCAGTGTATCCCTGGTCCTTTTGACACTGTCTCCAATTTCACCATCGAGAAACCTCCTTATACATAGGGCTGATGCGAGCCCATGTCTCGGTACATAAGTGTAGCAACCGAGGTGAAGAGGGTAAAGATAGACTGCCACTGGGGGGAGGCGGTACAAGTAGAAATCCCCAAATCTGAGGAAAGCATAGTCACACATAAAGCTGGCTTCCTCACCGTATATACATATCCTTTCACACTAGGCCCCGTATATTCTTCTTCTCCACCGATAGATTTGGTGATTCTCGATTTCTGTCGTCAGTACCAAGTGACACTCGGTCAAATTTACCCTTGTTTTTGGAGGATTGGCTATATGATTCGATATTTCTCCAACATGGTTGAGGGAATGACTTTTACCCTCGACTACCTGATCAGGTTGTATAGCCCTCGCTCTACCGAGGGGGTTTAACCAAGTTACACCGTCGATCTGCCAAGGCATTCTTTTCTTGTATCGACGAGGAAAAAGACCGGGGATGGATGAGACGGTTTGTTAGAGTCAGAACCTCGGACCTCATCCCCACTGATAGAATGCCATTCCCCAAGGAATGGAACATGAAGCGTAAGACGCGATGGAAGGACAAAAATCTGATCTCCTTCTTTTTTTTGATTGGTTTTCCTCTGATTGTGCATCCACAGTTTAGTTCCCCAGTGCGGTCCAGGCCCTCTTGGGATGGATCAAATGCTTAGACTCCGCCTGTCCATATACCAAGTGTGATTGGCACGACTTGGCCAAGACGCGATGGAAGGACAAAAATCACGGTAAGCCCTCATTTTTGTAGTCCTCAAATTTTTTTATGAGTAATCTTTCATGACGGAATGTTTGATATCTCGTGTTTGTGCAGGCCTCGGGAGGCTGTTTCGATAAGATAGCCTCCTCTTGGTGAAGAGGAGTCCTCAAAACCCGCCAAAGACAAGAAGAGAAAGAAGGAGACGTCGGCGAAGTCTCCTAAGTCAAAGAAACACAATAGACAAAAGCCTAAGACCGATGCCACGGTCTTGACTTTGGCTGCTGCGGAAAGTCTACGAACTGAAAACGAAGATGATGACTATCGCCCTTTGGTAAAAAGGGTAAGACGGAGCGCTGATGCTCCAAATATTGCTGGGCAGAGGGCTGCCGAGTCAGAGGTGGCCGAAGCAGACCCACCTTGTGTTGATGAGACCCTCGAAGAGGATTTGGGCGCAGTACCCGAGCCTCTCGTTGGACATGGTACAATCCGTGCCGGCGAATCCTCGGCTGGAGAGTTCGGCGGACCTGAATTTGAAATTTTTTGGGGGCGAGAAGAAGCCCCGATAGATTTCGATGCTGTAGGAGGCTTTCAATCGGGAATGTCATTTTTTCCAGGGGAGATAAGGGATGCGCAGAATATGGGTGCTGCCGATGTGGGGGCCTCTCAGGGAGAGGATGATATGTTTAAAGATTATTTCATCGGTCTCGAGGAGGATACTGATCTTGATGCCCCTGTCGCTCTCCAGGAGGCCAAAAAGCTTCAAAACCAGGTGATCTTCCGGCATATTACTTGTGCTTTGAGCGCTTATTCTTGTTTTTCTTACTTCCCCTCTTTTGTGCTGTAGGTTAAGAAGTTGTATGATGATGCTTTTTATAAGCTTCAATACGAGCTAACTTGCCGTGAGGACGAGCTCGAGAATCTCACTCTAGAGTTGACCAAGTTGATGACTTCCTCTGCCCGAAAGGAAGAGGAGTTAGATGAGTTTCGGGCAAGTTTGGAGAGAGCGCACCAGGAACGGACCACCTTCGCCGAGCAGGTAACATGACATTCATGAGCTCACCTTTTTATTCTTATAACTTGGTGCTCACTATCTTGATTCACCTTTGCAGATTGAGCAAATAGGATGCCCTAAGGGGCAACTTCAGGAGGAGGTCGCGGCTAAGGATGCTGATATTCTAGAGCTGAAGCGGTAGAATGATGTCGTGGCCTCGGAAAAAGATGTTCTTCGAGGAGAGTTAGCCTCGACCCAGGATTTTTTTTGAAGTGCTCAGGAGGAGGCTGTTGCATTATCTGCGTCCAAGTCTGAGGCCGATGAATTTGTATCTTCGTACAAAAGGGCCGCCGCCGCCGCAAATGATCGGGCCAGGGAGATATCCGAAAAGACTGAGCTCAAACTAGCTCGGGCCATTGCTCATGATCGTTTGCAGGCTAGGAGGAAAGCCTTCGAGGAAGCAAGTGCCAAAGGTTTCGATCTCTCTGTTGAGATTGATGAAGTCAGGGCCTTAGAGGAAGAATCAACAATTTTAACTACTTCGGATGAGGGCTCTAGAAGCGACTCAGACAGTAGTGAGGGCGAAGAGTAGACTTGCTTGTTTGTTTTTGCTTTTTCTTTTTTGTACATGGTCTCCTCGGGGGAGATTTGTGACATACCCTTGTAAATACATATTTTTGGAATGCAAAATACCTCTTTGTTTCATATCTTCAAACTTTGCTCTGTAATGTTTATGCAAGAGTCGATCTTTGAGCTTTGAATTTAACTCATTAGGGCCCGAATTTGGAGTAATAGAGATCCTCGAGGTCGAGCTGTTGTGACTCCGATCTCACACCTTCTCGAGTTTGGGTTGATGCGGGGTCGATTCGACCCTTCGATCCTGCTTTTGCTATATGATAGCGTCATTCTCACGATTGTGACCGTGAAATGACCGATGTGGCCTCGCCGGTACATTTCCCAAAAAATATAAAGGCTTTGTCAGAGCTGTTCGGCCACCAAAGTAAACGAAGAGATGCCGATTCTCCTTAAATATATTTGCTTTCCTCTCATTTGAGGACTTTTCTACTTTGAGAAAGTATCTTTTTTATAAAGTTTTTCTTCATTGCATCAATTCTTCCACCATTTTAATTTAAAGCTTTTGCATGAGTTTTCATCTCTTTTTTCTTGTTTTACCATAGTTATGGATGCCATGCCCAAGTCCACTCAGCAAGAAGAGGGAAGTTCTGCTTCTGCTTCACGCCCCACCGGTAGCACACCGTCGATGTTTGGTGAGTTGACCTCGAGCTGTTTTGCCTCGAGGAAGGATTTTACGCTGGAGAGACCTCTTGATGTTTCGGGCCATCGAGAGCATGCATCGAGGTTCATTCCCTCTATAGGAGAGAAACACCTCGAGGAATTAAGGAGAGGCTGCAGATGGGGAGAGAAGGTGGTACTGCAGGTACATTCTCTGGAAGAGGATATCATGGCACATGTAGAGGGTTTTTTGAATGTATACACGTAACCCTTTACGTTGGGACCCCTTGACAGAGTCGTGCTCGAGTTCTGTCGAAGATATCGGGTCACCTTGGCTCAGGTCCACCCGTCGTTCTGAAGGATAGTGTGGATGATAAGATTCTTTGCAGAGAAAGCCCGACTCGAGTTCACCCTCAACCATCTCATCAGATTGTACCATCCCCTGCATTACCGAGGCCTGATTACTCTACGATGTCGATCCACCAAGCCCTTTGTTTCCAGTGATGAAGAAGATGGGGACCGAGGGTGGATGAGTCGATTTGTCCGAGTGCGGACTGTTGATATTATCCCTGCAGAGTTCCTGCCATTTCCTGAGAAGTGGAATTTCACACGTAAGTGCTATGGTGCGTTCTATCATTTTTCTCATAGTGGAGCCACGCTCCATAAGGATGTTTTCTTTCCTTTTCTGCAGCAATCCCGTGGTTTCCATATGAGGTCCTCGACCTGGCAGATTGGACTCCGAAACTAGCAGCTTTCTCAACTTACGATGAGCGTAACTGGTGAGACCTGTCGAAGGGTAGAAGGGAGGCAAAACACCACGGTAAGTGCCGTGTAATTCCTTTCTTAAGGAAGATTTCCCTTTGTGTTTACTAACTTCTTTGCTGCAGGTATTGGAGAATTTTCTGAGATTGGACCGTGCCCTCTTGGAGAGGAGGAATGATCGTCGGTTCAGGGCCAAAGAATGATAACAAGCAGAAGGGATCTTGGGTAGACGAGGAGATTTATAGTGAGGCAGGGCCTGCGCGGAGGCGTAAAGGAGATGCAACCGTTGAGGTAGATCCTGTACCCATTGGCCGTTGTGCGAGCATTGGTGTAACATAAGGGAGCGGCCACACATCGATGGCTCGGACCGAGAGATCTCTCGAGGCAGCTGAGCCTGCAGTACCTGAGGTTTTTAGCCTCGAGACAATTTCCTCCTTTGCCGCCATGTTCTTCTTCCCTCGAAGTACCTTCAAGGGGTGTTCGAGGTCAAGGGTCGCCTGAATGGAGGGCAGTCCCAAATTATCATGTCCCCTCTCGGGATGGTTCAACTGGGGCCGAAGAGGCCAGACCAAGATGCACAATCGACTTTCAAGGAGGCTCAGCGGTTCTGTTCTACGGTAAGCTTCGATAACTTTTTGGATTTTCAGCGTCGTAATTTTTTTCTTCTAAATTGAAGTTTCTTTTTCATAGGCCTTTGAAAAATTCAAGTCCGAGTTGATTCGCTGTGAGGCTAGGTTGCAAAAAGCCTTAGACGGGGAAAAATTCCTTAGGCTTTTTTGTTACAAGAGGGAAAGATAGCTGATACATCTTCGATTAGAGTTGAATCGAAGCCAAGAGTATGAAGGCAACCTTGAGAGACAGGTAACCTTTATTCCGAGGATATACAAGCTTCCTTATTCATTTTCAAAAAGCTAACTCTTTGGTATTTCAGTTGCAGAAAAAGATTGAGGCACTGGAACGCGTTTGGGGCAAAGTCGGTCAGGCCAACTATGAGTGCAACGAGCTAAGGGCTCAGATAGATGCCCATGTTGCATCCAAGAAGAATGCTTTGGCCAAGGCTTCTGCCCTCGAGGTGCAACTACGGAATGCTCATGAAAATAGCTCAGTCCAGACGAGCAGAATGGTAAGTCTCGAGTCTGATATTTTGAAAATTAAGGCCGAGGTCATGGACACCCGGGCTGAAGCTGAAGAGGTTTGAGCTAAGGCTGATAAGAAAGTGGCCACTTACTTAAAAGACGCTGCCAATGCTCGGGCTGAGTTGAGGGGGACTTCCGATCGGGAGAGCAGAAGCAATGAATATGCCCGATGTATATCCCGGAGGAAAACCCTCACAGAGATCCATGCTAGGGTCTTTGATCTCTTGAATGAGATTGAGCAGGCTAAGGCGGATGAATACAACGCCAATTTCCTTGTATCCGATGCCGAAGACAATGAGGATGAGGTCGACGGAGCCATAGTCCCCGAGGGGAAAGTAGACTAGGCTTTTTCTTTCTGATTCTTTGTATAGGGCTCTTAGAGAGCATTGTAAATAAAGCCTTGTACTATTTCACATATATAAAAATAAACCTTTCAGTTTTCCCTTCATATAAGTATCACTTTCTTGTGCCTTTGTTTCAGCTTTATATTTTGATGCTTGTCAATAATTGGTCCGATGAGTAGGACTTCCAAATGGAACCCTTGGGGTTCGGTGCTCCATGAGCAATTGATAATAGTTGATAGTTAACAGATTAGGGCTCAGTCCTCATGTCATGTTTTGACCCGGGCTCATCGACCTTTAGGTTTTTTAAAATCGGCCCTGAGGCTCTTTAGGCTGGCACTTAGGCTCTTACGCATTGGGTCAGTACGACCTCTAATATGTCCTTGAGGATCTATAGGCTGGCGCTTAGGCTCTTACGCATTGGGTCGGTACGACCTCTGATCTGGCTATAGTTTCCCTTGTTAAAGACTTTTAAAGTTTTGCGTTCGTCCGACTCTTCGATAGCTCAATGAGAACCTTAATTTTGAGCCGATGTGTGATGACTTATGAGAACCTCAGGAGGTTCTCTCGAAGGCTGACTGTTTCGAAGCCTTTTCATTATTTGGAACTGATATGATCGAAGCTTTGGCCGGAGCCTTATGATCATAGTCATTGTGTTTGGCCGTAGCCTTTTAGTCCCTGAGTGGGGTAGCCTCGATGTGAATACCAAGGTTATGCCTTTTTAGAGGTCTTACAAGTTCGGACTTTTGTAATGTTTTACAAATTTGAACATGCCTTACTTGAGGTCTTACAGATTTGGTCATGCCTTAAAGATTTAAACATGTCTTACTGGAGGTCGTACATATTTGAACATGCCTTACTGGAGGTCTTACAGATTTGAACATGCCTTACTGGAGGTCTTACAGATTTGAACAGGCCTTACTGGAGGTCTTGCAGATTTGAACATGCCTTACTGGAGGTCTTACATATTTGCTATTGCCTCGTGGAGGTCTTATAATTCATGCCTTGCTTGAGGTCTTACAGGTTTGATATTTCCTCGTGGAGCTCTTATGAGCTCGAGGTTGCCTCATGGAGGTCTTACAGGTTTGATATTGCCTCGTGGAGCTCTTATGAGCTCGAGGTTGCCTCATGGAGGTCTTATGAGCTCGAGGTTGCCTCATTGAGGTCTTACATTTGTTGATATTGCCTCGTGGAGGGCTTACAAGTTTGATGTTGCCTCGTGGAGGGCTTATATTGGTTCCACATGAAGGGCTTATATTGGTGTCTCATGGAGGGCTTATATTCTTGAGCATGCTCGGAGGTCTTACAGATTTGATGTTGCCTCATGGAGGGCTTATATTGGTTCCTAATGGAGGTCTTATATTCTTGAGCATGCCCGAAGGTCTGACAAATTTGTTGTTGCCACATAGAGGGCTTATATTGGTGCCTCATGGAGGGCTTATATTCTTTAGCATGCCCGAAGGTCTTACAGATTTGGTGTTGCCTCATGGCGGGCTTATATTGGTGCCTCATGGAGGGCTTTCGGGCTCGAAGTTTACCGCTTGGGGTCTTACAGCTTCAAGCTTTCAGAGGCTCAATGAGTTGACTGTCGATAGCAGTCCCTGAGCGCTCGATAATGCTTGAGGATGTCTGGCCTTAGAGCCATTTCTTGTGAAAATAGCAAACTTCTTTGAAGCGCAAAGATTTTTGATGGTAAAAGATACTCCTTGGATTACTTGGTACAAGTATACATGTTTTTGCCATCGAGGGTTCGATTATTCTACGCAGACACATTTCATTTGACCGTTTGGCCCGATACATCATTCTCCTATCGAGACCCTCTTTGGCTTATTTCAGTTTCTTTGAGGAGGTGATCTCCCGGGGGGATGTCCCCCAGTATTCGAGGTTGATTGAATAAAAGCCTTGAATACTTGTTGAGTTCTCCTTAGGTAGCATATATATGTTGCCTCGTTAAAAACCTCGTCGGTAAAACCTATTTGAGATGAAGCGCGATCTAAGGGAAAAATGCACAACACATGCTTTAAAACCCAAGGTCTTCGAGAAAGATGGTGCTTCGATTCATCTCGATCGAACACCTGCACATAAGTTAGTGTATAACGTAAAAAAAGGAGAGGGTTGTACCTTAGTTGCAGTAGCGTTCGAACCCTGATATGTTTCAATTGCTTGTTCTGAGGACGCGGTACGACCCTTTATTTGTTCATTCGGGTGTATCCGAGAATGTAGTTTGTGGTTGCTACTTGGCTATTTGCTTTTCCTTTGGCTCCTTCGACGTAGAAGGCGTCGATTCCGGAGCCACATTGTGTACTGCGAACATTTATTTTGCTACATGCTGCTCCCCATATACTATTTTTATTCCGTCTTTTGTTGGAAACTTCATCATTTGATGAAAGGCCGACGACACAACTCTCATGCGGTGTATCCAGGGCCTTCCGAGCAAGGCATTGTACCTCATGTCACCTTCGATGACATGAAACTTGGTCTCTTGAACTGTACCGGCTACGCTGACCGTAAGGGTGATCTCACCATTCATGGTCTCGCTCGCTATGTTGAATCAATTGAGGACTCGAGTGGCGGGCGCGATCTGGTTGAGCAGCCTGAGCAGTTCTACTACTCTCGACCTGATTATGTTGGCCGAGCTACCTGGATCCACGAGCACACGTTTAATTTGAAAATTATTTAAGAGAAAAGAAATTACCAAAGCGTCATTATGAGGCTAATACAAGGTCTCGATGTCCTCTTCGTTGAATGTGAGGGCATCCTCGGGTATGTAACTCCCCGGTGATGGATATTTTTGTTCGCCTGACATTGGGCTCCTGTGGGACGTCGATTCCCCCAATGATCATGTGGATGATGTGCTCAAGTTCCTCTGCTTCGTTTTTCCTGTTTGCCTATCTCTCCCAAAATTGATTTTTAGCTCGGTCGCTGAGGAATGCTCGGAGGTGCCCTTTGCTAATCAGTCGAGCTACTTCTTCTCGAAGCTGTCTGCAATCTTCTTTTCTATGATCATGAGTGGCGTGAAATTCGCACATCATGTTAGGGTTCATTTTCAAAGGATCCGATAGTATAGATTTTGGCCACTTGGTATATTTTATTTTACCTATGGCCGATATGATGTCTGAGACATCAATGTTGAAGTTGTACTCAGATAATCGGGGTGCCTCCACCGGCCCTGTGTGTCTATCGAAGTTGATTTTGTTTACGAGTTCTCAAGAATTCTGACCTCGATCTATCCTTCGATCGTTCTGAGGTATATTGCGCCTCGGGGCGTTCCTTCGATATTCGGTATATGGCTGATACCTTTCCCTGCTTGGCCTTGATTCCCTCTCTGGAAACCTTGATACACTGAGCCCGAGGGGGCTCCCAACTAGTCATCCTCGACCCTGATCTTTGACTGATACCGATTATAGACATTCGCCCAAGTTACGACAGGATACTCAACCAAACTATGCTTCAGTTGCTTCGAAGCTATAGAGATTCGTTCATTCAAACCTTGTGTGAAAGCCTGCACTGCCCAGTCATCAGAGACCGGTGGTAATTCCATTCGCTCCATTTGAAAGTTAAACACAAATTCCCTTAGCATCTCATTTTCTCTCTGCTTGATTTTGAAGACGTCAGACTTCCTTGTTGTAACCTTGATGGCACCGGCGTGTGCCTTTATAAAGGAATCTGCCAACATGGCAAATGAATCCATCGAGTTTGGTGGTAGGTTGTGATACCACATCATGTCCCCCTTTGATAGAGTTTCTCCAAATGTTTTCAACAAGACGAATTTAATCTTGTCATCTTTTAGGTCATTTCCCTTCACAACACAAGTATAAGAAGTAATGTGCTCGTTGGGGTCCGTGGTTCCATTGTATTTCATGAAGTCGGGCATCCTGAATTTCTTCGGGATGGGCTTCGTAGCTACGCTCGACATAAATGATCTTTGCATGAACTTCTTCGAATCTACACCCTTCAAAATCGGGGGCGCGCCTGGGATCTGATCGACCGTCGGATTGTAGGTCTCCACCTTTTTGTCGTTTGCTTCTATCTTCTTTTCGCCTGATTCGATCCTCTTTGTAAGGTCCTCAAGCATCTTCATAATGGCGGGGTCGGCTGGTCTTTCGCTCGATCTCTCTGGTGCATGTTCGACTCGAGGAGCCGTTACCGGTGCTGCTGTGCTTGGAGTTTTTTTTGCGCTTGTAGCATTTCAAAGATGACGTGAAGGATAACCTCTCATTCTTCCCGAGCTGGAGTTTTCTGAGCTTCCTATTGGTTTTCCTGGCGTATATTTCCGTCGGTATGAGAGCATATATTGACATGTTGGGCGTTGCGTGAGCCAACATCTACAGGGATTGACGTTGGTGCGTCCTCAGGGTTTTGCAGTGGTACACCGGCACCTGAAACAGCCACACCATTCTCTCCATGGTCCTCAGGACCGTTTTTTTCATGTGCATTCACAGAGTTAGACATTTTGGCCTGAAATCAAAGGTTCTTGGACATGAAAAAGCGTAAAGAATAATTTGTGTTTTTCAGTAAACCAGCACTAAAACAATCACTATTATTTTTAGCCCCACGGTGAGCGCCAAACTGTTTACCTTGAAAATGGTAATTTCAATTATATTTGATTTTGTGGTTCTAAAAATATGTGATTATTTTAATTCCAGTTGTTAGGCAATAGATACTAAGTGTAAGTTAGGAAAGTTAAATAAGAGTAAGAGGCAGTGTTGTTATGCAAACCAAACATCTGCGAATCTGGGTCTCAATCTGGCCTAGGTTGGACCTCGAGGTCGAGCTAGTGTGCTTGATTTGGGGTGGTCGATGAAAAATAACTGTCAAGAGGGCCCCGGAGATGGCCTTATGTGATCAATAATGAGCAATAAATGAAGAACTATTAATGAAACACAATAAATGGAAGCGATAAATCTAAGGAACAATTGTAGAGTATGTTTAAGTTAGAGAGCAGAGAATGTTCTGTTCTTGTATTGAATATCATGTATCTTACAAAATGACAAAGGTTCCCTGTATATAGGACGGGGGAATCCAAACATAGTACATGTGCAATTATTACAAAGATATGCAGCTGGTACATCTATTTAATTTTACGGTACGGACTTGTACTATTATTGCAGACTTGGTCAGCTCTAACCACGTGCACTTTGGGGATTTTTCACTTGTCCATGATGGTCACCGATTTACACCGCCCCGAGGTCGAGCATGGAAAAGCCTCGATATGCTTCCTCGGTGTTAAACCTCGAGCTATGCTTCGAGCCCTCTGAAGATGGGCTATGGAATGCCAAAATAATCATGAAATCGGACTCTCTGATTTTAGCCGTATACATCTGGGCGATCCCCCTGTACTGCATAATCATCTGGAACTACGGGACGGTATCCCGGGAGATTCCACCTTGTGTTATCTTGTTCTGAGCCGAGGGCTGTCTTTACTGTTAAGTTTTTGAATACTTTATTCAACTGTTTACTGTAGAAATTACTTATTTTTCATACTGCTTTACATTGATTTTATTTAATCCAGTAGAGCCTTAACCCGAACTCGTCACTACTTGACCGGGGTTAGGCTTGGCACTTACTGGGTACCAAATATGGTGTACTCATGCCCTTTCCTGCACACGTTTTTCCGTGTGCAGATCCAGGTACGAGTTATCAGTCTCATGGCTAGTTATTGCTGTTGTTTCCAGGAGACCGCAAGGTATTTTTGCTGCGTCCGCAGAATCCTCCGAGTCCCCTTCTATTCTATCTTATAGAAATTTTTCCTATGTACTTTGCAGTTTTGTTTAAAGCTACAGTAATGTAGAAGCTTGTGACTATATTGTGACAATCCGAGTCTATGGGATTTATATTTTTGTTTTTGTACATGCCGAGCGACATCATTATGATTATTCAGATTTTGTCCTTAATTTTTTTATCGTATTTTAATTAAATTTATCCGAAAATTAGGCTTACCTAGTTGTAGAGACTAGGTGCCATCATGATACCTTTCAGAGGGTAATTTGGGTCGTGACAGTTACTCAACCAAGCTCAACACAACTTCTTGCATCTACAACAAGTGAAATGATATTGTCGTTAACTTATAATGTCGTACCATCATATTTAGCTAGTAACTCTACTATTTTTAATACATACCAAATACCACTAAGGGTCAACATCCAAACAACTACAAGTATAACAAACAATAGGAATAACAATAATATAATCCAATATGAGTTTCTCCCATTATCTTAACAATCATATTGAGCGGCAAGCTCGCTTTTACCCATAACAAGATATAAATTGAATCCAAATCTTATTCCAAAAATTAGTTTACAACCTTCAGAACATCATACATATATGTACTATATTATCTCTAGTTCATAAACATCCACTAAATGCCTTCCAAAACAGCCCCATACGTTTAGCAACTTAGTTTTTATCATCAATCACTTTTTTTAATCTTTTCTTCTTCAATCAACTTAATTAACACCTAGAAAAGCTTAACAACATCATCCACAACATTATCAAATTATTTCTCACAATTTCCCACCACCACAAACCATATATTTAGCCATAAAATAGTCCAACCAAAAAGACAACCATAACCCATGTTCTTTCAAGTGCTATGTTATGGTTTTTCACTCAAACGACACAACCATCACAAGCTTAACCTTAGGAACAATCAATAAGAGGTTATACATATCTTGGAAAGCAACTACAACTTGAAACCCTCTCTTAACATAGCTCGGAATAGCCCTCAATCACACCACAACATCATAGAAGCATTCTCTTGTAGTCTTTAACACCTTTGATGATAATTTGAGTTGATTTCCCTTAAGTTTGGTTCTTGTGATCTTGGGATATGTTAGGGAGGGTTTTGGAGAGCTTTTGTACGAAATATGTGTGAGAAATGACCTGAAATGTGGCTGAAACAACTTTTAAAAGACGTAAGGTCGGTGGCCGTCTCAAGTGAGTCCCAACCGAGCTACTTGCGCAGTACCACGAAAATGCAGATATCTCTCTACTTCGATGACATATCGATGAACGGTTTAATGCACTGGAAACTAGAATCACAGATCTTCAATTTAATATTATATAATACCTTAGTTACAAATATTTTTGGAGGAAAGAGCATCTACATTTGACCTAATGTTCAGCATATTTACGAATATAACTTGTGATGACCTTTGCCAACTTTTGTTCCACAACTCGCTTGAATTCAAAAAATATAACACGACTATCATAAGACTAAAATAACTCATAACATAACCTCATTATTAATTTAAGAAACCTAGTCTCACCCCAACAGTACATGTTATAACATTCCAACTTGTCGACTTTTGACGAAACTTATTTTCTTCAATTTATTTAGCTTCTAAGCCTTTCAACCCTATTGGAACTTGTTATCCATGATCTTAAAGTGTAAACTCTATGATAACATGATTGAATTACTTTATGTACTTTCAATGACAATGTCATTTTTGAGCTTACATCAATTGACTTACGACGTACTCTCACGTGCGAAAGCATGGGGTGTAACATCATTCCCACCTTTGGAACATTCGTCCTAGAATGTTGACTGATGCGCTTATCAGTCTCATAACCTATACTTTTTACAAATATTTTAATATTGGCATTCACTCTGTGAATAAATCCAAAGGCCAGGGCATTCCCCCTTTTAGGCTTCTTTCTCACAACATGACATGTGCTCGGAATTCTTCCAATCTCGTAACTAATGCTACCTTATTTCATGTAACCCGTACGATGCTGACTTTGTATGTGCGCCTATACGACTCATCTCTCCTTTCTCCTCCAGATTTTAGCCAATCTCTACGTCTCACTTTGTGAACATATACAGATCTATGACAAGTTGTCCCTTTAGGAATCTATAGGTGTACTGAAGTTCTTCACTCGGTACCTTGTCGAACTTATGACTATTGCTATATCTTGTTTCATAGCCTCATTTTTCTATGCTTAGGATTTACTACATCTTGGTAGCTTATACTGCATTGTAGAACTTACTTCGGTATATTATTATCAAGGTATGCTACCCAACTCCAGGTTACTCTCTCACTACTTATCCTATATGTATAAATCTAAGTCTCTTAATGCTTCCTCATTACTGTTCGTCTTAGGAATGAAAACCTATTCTCATCTCATACTTTGGAACTTTTATCTGTCACGACCCAAAACCTATGGGTTGTGATGGTGCCGGACACCACTGTAAGGCAAGTCAATCCCTTAATCAGTTGAAATACCATCCTGTTTAACAATTTCGAAATCGTTGCCTTTATTGCTTTTTATAATCAAATAAATAAATTTTTGTAAATTAAACACGAAAAGAAATCTATTTAATTCAATAAAACAAGACTCAACACATCCCCAGAACCCGGTGACACAAGTACATGAGCAGTTTCTAAGAATTTATACAATTATACAACTCTTGTCCGAGAAATAAATGCGACGAAGGCAATAGATATAACATGTAAGTACACAGAAGGGAGACTCCGGCAGCTAGGGAACGCCTCTGGATGAATGCAGCCCGTATAAGTCCCCAAATCGATCATTGTACTATAAAGGTACCTGTGCAACAAAATGCACAGAAAGTGTGGTATGAGTACATATACATATATGTACCCAGTGAGTATCCCGTCTAATCTCGAAGAAGTAGTGATGAGAGGTCGACTCGATACTCACTAAGGTCCAACAGTAATAAATTAAGCAGGATGTAAGGAAAACTGTAGGCAAGTAAAACAAATAATCAAGTAAATCAATATCCGGCAACAAATAACAATCTCAAATCAAACAAGTTTGGTATCCACCATGGCGTACGACCCGCTCCCATATGGTACTCACTCACATTGCTCCGCCGTGGCGTACGACCCGATCCCATCATGTAAAGCTTCACCGTGGTGTACGGCCCGATCCCACCCTGTAGTCTCAATCTACGCCGTGGCGTATGACCCGATCCCACCCTGTAGTCTCAATCTTCGCCGTGGCGTACGGCCCGATCCCACCCTGTAGTCTCAATATCCACCATGGCGTACGACCCGATCCCACCCTGTAGTCTCAATCTACGCCGTGGCGTACGACCCGATCCCACCCTGTAGTCTTCGCCGTGGGGTACGGCCCGATCCCATAATATACTCTCTTATCACTCTGCCGTGGCATACGACCCGATCTCATAATATAATCAATCATCACTCTGCCGTGGAGTACGGCCCGATCCCATAATATAATCAATCATCACTCTGCCGTGGCGTACGGCCTGATCCCATAATATAATCAATCATCACTCTGCCGTGGCGTGCGACCCGATCCCATCCCGTGATTCTCTTATCACACTTAAATCAAGCCAAGTATCACAATCGTTTAAAGACAACAATACCAATAACACAAGTATACAAGTCATATCTATGCTACAACAGGGAAAAATAATGAACATGCTGTGTCCTAACTACCCGGATGAAGCAGTAATAGCCCCTACGTACGGACTCTCGTCACTCAGTGCGTACGTAGTCCCCAAACAAGATCACATAGCAAACAAGGTTACCTAGAGGGACAATTTCCCTCTTACGAGGTTCGAAAGGAGACTCACCTCGCTCCGAAGATTCATCACCGGCTTCCAAGCCTCTACGACGACTAAAAATGGATGCGCACGCTCCCAAACTATCCAAATAGTGATAATTCAATGAAAATATACTCAATAGATCATAACCAATTCAAATTACAAAGTTCCTCAGCCCGGCTCAATGAAATGACCAAAATGCCCTCGGGACCACGTGCCCGGACTTCGAAATTTCTTGAAGAAAATCTCTACCCGAAGCTTTACTAATTCAATTACACATTTTACTCAATTATTCATGCTCAATTCGTGGCTAAAATCCAAATCTCCAAATTCTAGGTTTCTTCCAAATTTTCCTCAAATTTTCCCTAATTTTCATGTTCTAATCCATGTAATAATCTTGTATCTAACTTGAAATTAGTAGGAGTAACTTACCTTAACATAGATGACGAAAATCCTCTCTTGAAGCTCCCCAAAAATCGCCCATGGCTTGAAAAATGAGAGAGAAATGCAAAAATCCCGTTTTAATCAACACTGCCCAGCACAGGCCTTCTCTGCGATCGCAGGAGAGCCTTTGCGATCGCACATGCAACTCAGGACCTTCCTCCACGATCACACCAACAGACCTGCGGTCGCACAAGTCATCTCCAGTACCCTCACTCGCTCTCTTCTACGAACGCAGCAGCAGGCCTGCGATCGCACTGCTCAAAACCACTGCCCCTAAATTCCTTCTCTGTGATCGCAAAGCAAAGGCTGCGATCGCATATAACACCATCAGCACCAGAAAACTAGCAACGACAATTCAACCCGAAATGCCCCGAAACCACTCCGAAACACACCCGAGGCCTTCGGTACCCCGTCCAAACACACGACTCAGTCCCATAACATCCCACGAACTTGCTCGAGGCTTCAAATCACATCAAACAACGCCGAAATCACGAATCGCACTAAAATCCAATCTTTTTGAACTTTGAAATTTCTAACTTTCACATCCGATGCCGAAACCTATCAAACCACGTCCGATTGACCTCAAATTTTGCAGGCAAGTCATATTCGACATTACAGACCTTCTCCAACTTCCGGAATCACATTCCGTCCCTGATATCAAAATTTCCATTTTCGGTCAAATTCTTAAAAAACCTTCAGCTTTCTATCATTAGCCAAATGACCTTAAATTGACTTCCGGATATCCGAATTCACATCCGATCGCGCTCCCAATTCCAGAATCACCATAGAGAGCTATTCCCAGACTCGGAATCCCAAACGAACATCAATATCATTGAAATGTACTTCAAGTCAAACTTAGGAAATTTCCTTAAAATACAGACTTTCCACAATATGCGCTGAACTGTTCCCGTGTTATCCAAAACCCATTCCGGACATACGCCTAAGTCCGAAATCATCATACGAACCTGCTGGAACCTTCATATCCTGATTCCGAGGTCGTTTACTCAAAATCCCAGCCTTACTCGATTTCTTCAACTCAAGACTTTTGAAATGAGAATTTTCCTTTAAATTCAACTCCGATCTTCCTGAATTTCAATTCCGACCATATGACAAGTCAATATACTTGAAATGAAGTTGTTCGTGACTCCCAACTGCTGAACAACGCACTGGATCTCAAAATAACCGGTCGGGTCGTTACATTCTCCCCCACTTAAACAGACGTTCGTCCTCGAACGTGCCAAGAACTGCCCCAGAATTATCTGAAATCACTGTTTAACTCCTCGTGCACCTGCCCGTGCTACCACAACCCAATTGAGCATATAAGCTTGATCAAATCTGAAGATATCCTCCTTTATTCATACAATAAGCTCCGAATTTAGTTCTAACATCTGAAATTCCCTGCCAGGCCTGATTCTAATATTTGAACACCGCATCAACTACCACACGAGGCACCAGAACACAACTGCGTGCCTTTGCTACATCAGCACCATACACCGCCTGATCCCTTATCTGACCACAATGACGCTCCCCGGATATTAATAGCCAAAGATCTGCGAATTTGATGTTCTCAAGGCACCTTATAAGATACGTTAATATATTCTGCTATAACGCTGACGATATCACCACAACAGAGGAGATGTGAGGAAATTCATAATCATCTGCAGAGTTAACCACACGTTGAAATCTTTTCTCTAAACTTAGATCATTATCACATTGCAAACCAATAATGGAAACTCCCTTGGAATATACTCGCATAATCCTATCACACCGATCCCAAATTAATAAATCTCGTCTCACCCAGAATGAACTGCTCAGATAACCAATCCCCCATGCATAACCAACAGTCTCACATGACGTCACAAGGCGCCAATAGGCCACAATTCAAACACGACACATAAGGAAACGACATCAGGAAGGGACTACCCGATCACGCTATAAATATGAACTTTCCTCAAAGAAATAAGAAGTAAAACACAAGAATAATCATTATAGAAGTCTTGCTCAACATCACACTGTTGCGGCGTGCAACCCGATCCAAATAACATACCCGTGGCGGCGTGCCACCTGATCCCATCATAGAATTTACATAAAGAAATATATACACAGAGCTGAATTGCTCACTAATACAATTTACTGACATCGGTAACAAGCACGCTGAGTGCATAATACCATTCTGGGAGACTGATAGGGCCATATGCTACAAAAACTCCATCATGACTGAGGTGCGATATATAATCTGAATCTCAGGAGCCATCCTGCTCACATAACCCCGTCACTACGCGGAACCTCAACACATAAGTAATTATCAAGCCATTTCACCACTCACAAGGAACAATCACAATATCACATGAATTTTGACAAAGACGGGACAACACCTGATATCCCAATACCCCTCCTTGAGGAGTGCCATACTGAAATTAACACCTCTGACTCGCATGAAGCCCAAAATCTTGTTTAAGTCCATTCACTCACTTCAAGCCGATTCTGCTCGCATTGAACTAGGTTAATAGCCTTACATGGGTCCAAACAAACCGCTTGCTTTTTCTTATACCCACGAGGAAAACCATCATAGCCGAGATAAACACCCCATAATCCACAACCAACTGATCCGAATGCCTTCCAGGCATAGATTCTCAATTAAGCAATATTACACTCCTTATACCTAGTCTAAATCTGCAATCAATCAGGTGACTACAAGTCACGCTTACACAATCTTCCCGTGGTCACACTCCCACGACTTTCCACACAAGGCAACAAGTATGCACATCCATACCACCGACTATCCTAAGGCTGTAAAACAATTCAAGGACCCGTAACCAGGATACAAAGCCTCGTTCACCAACCACCAAACTCAGATGACACTGAAAACAATTCCAGTTTATTCTAGACATTCAACTCCCTTGTTCTTGCTCCTCTGAGCTCGTGAAACACTTGTCAACAGCGAACTGCAAATCTCAAATTCTTATTTCCCGTTACATACTGTTCACTTCACCCAACGTGCCGATAAGGAATGGCATAGGAATTACATCACAACTCTTGAACCACTAACAGGGTGAACATTTCATCACATATAGAAACCTTTTATTTGCTTCAACTCATGAGAACCATAACAACACACAAGTGAGCTCTCACAATCACAATACATGCAAATCCTTAAGTAGTGGTCTGAACCACGATAAACCTTTCGGGATCCACCTACACCTGACATGCCATAGCACTTGAATGCTTCCAAATGAAATCTATTACGACGGCCGACGAGCCCCACACACATCTGCACAAACCATTCACGTACTCAATCATACCGAAGGAATTGATCACTGTCGTACGTGCGCCGTTCCATCATGGCTAACCAATCCATCTTCTTTTAATCATCTTTAATTTCCTCAGGATAATAGTAACTTCTTTCAACTCATAGCAGCTCAACCCTCACTTATCCTGAATGACCTTGAATCACGAGACCATGCTACCTAAATTTCACAACTCATCTCACAACCTCCTGATAATCTTTCTACAACCTGGAGTCTATTCTCTCTCTCCTCCGATACTATCCAGCGTGCTGAAATAACATAGAACCCTCCAACCATGTTCCTTCCTCTTAGATACTATACTGCAGAAGCTCGCTTCTTAATTATACTGTTGCCTGAAACCCTTAAACACCGCATACTCGAACTTTTGAATTCATTAGGACCACTACTGAGAGTCACCCACTCAGACTGGCCCCGAATACAATCAACCCCAAGGCTCTCCTAGCACATGAACACCCTTTCAACGGAGCACGTGACTGAGTTGCTACCCTTACAACTTGCCTATGCCTTAAGCAAGAATTCTTAGTCTTCCAAAGCCTAACCCTGGTCCACTAGGACCAATTTCGCACACATTTATCGAATGCCATGCTCAATTATCACTATACTCCTTTCCCTTAGTTGTAACATCTTGCCGATACGCTAACAAATCCGTAATCCCATGAGAGCACAATCCTATGACCCAACTGCAGGTGGTGGGACTCCCCCACTTAGCCCGAAGCTACTTCTTGCACCGCTCTAGTCCCTGCTGAGATCCTTTTGTCCTTTGATGACATGACATTGTCCTACCAACCCACCCAATTCTTCCGAATTCTCCTGTTAGCCTCCCTTAAATATTTGAATTTTCTAACACCATTCACACATTCTACCTCCTACCGACTAGCCACTAGGACTCCGTACAGAACTTACCATCCTTACAACCGCTAACCTACTCACAGAAGACCACCCACCCGAGGAAACTAGCTAACTGACACCTACCATTATGCTATGATTCTCACTTTCTACAATATCAAGACCCCCATCCTAAGCCTGTATCCATTTACCAACTTTGCCAATCCGTCCGCTCTTCCTGGACATCTACTAACTGCACTACTACATCTTCTGATTCACCACTATGCTGCCGCTCTCCCACTTGGTCCAACTTATTCCCTCTAGCGTTATCTGACTTCCTCTCCTTACACCTGATCTTTTAGAATTGGCACCACCGCCCAACACTTCTCACATATCTTTCTCCATCGAATGGTGCCCACTTGCTGCCTCAATTCAATACCATTCTCCGTAGCTCTTAAACCGGTAGATCCCCCACAACTTTTAATCTTTACGAAGATCATCTTCCTCGAGCCGCCTTCATTAAAAGTTCTTATTCAATACGGAATCACAACACCCTACGACCTCCGACGACCGCTTCTTCAACACTAATTCACAGCAATCCAATCCAACGTAACCGAATAGCTGTAACGTCGGCGAACATAACACATTCCATTTGATCAAAGGCGACGATAGCTTATTACAGGTGGGTACTCCACCTCACTTGGAAACACCAATCCGTAACACTTTATCAGCCCAAGACCATATCATTTGTAATCCAAATGCCTCTCCCCCGACGGAACAAAATACTGAAATCTCGAAACCCTACTCTGAGAAGACCTCCCTTCAAATCGTTCATCACTCTAATACATGGGAAAACGTTCCATCCTCATATCAACATCATGCCATAACCATTCGTAAGTTTCATAACCACCTGAGCATGGCCCTTAGAGTTCTCAGAATTACAGCTACCGAGCTGAGACGACATAAAATCCTTTCGCAAAACAACGATGATAGCCTTAATCAACTATGCTGGGAGAAACATCCCGCACCACATCCATAGTATCATTAAAAGTTCTCAACCCTTGATTCATAACAAGCGCTTCGCGACGCGTAAGATTGAGTAGGAAGAAGCATAGACATAAGCCTTAAAAGTATTAAGTCGCACGAAGAGGAATCAAGAAGGGAAGTACTCCTAACAGCCCTGTAGCCTCCCAAAGATAAGTACAGATGTCTCCGTACCGATCCGCAAGACTCTACTAGACTTGCTCATGACTCGTGAAACCTACGGGAACCTAGAGCTCTGATACCACATTGTCACGACCCAAAACCTATGGGTTGTGATGGCGCCGAACGCCACTGTCAGGCAAGCCACCCCCTTAATCAGTTGAAATACCATCTAGTTTGACAATTTCGAAATCGTTGCCTTTATTGCTTTTCATAATCAAATAAATAAATTTTTGTAAATTAAACACGACAAGAAATCTGTTTAATTCAATAAAATAAGACTCAACACATCCCTATAACCCGGTGACACAAGTACATGAGCAGTTTCTAAGAATTTATACAATTATACAACTCTTGTCCGAGAAATAAATGGGACAAAGGCAATAGATATAACATGTAAGTACACAGAAGGGAGACTCCGGCAGCTGTGGAACGCCTCTGGATGAATGCAGCCCGTATAAGTCCCCAAATCGATCATTGTACTATAAAGGTACCTGTGCAACAAAATGCACAGAAAGTGTAGTATGAGTACATATACATATATGTACCCAGTGAGTATCCCGTCTAATCTCGAAGAAGTAGTGACGAGAGGTCGACTCGATACTCATTAAGGTCCAACAGTAATAAAGTAAGCAGGATGTAAGGACAACTGTAGGCAAGTAAAACAAATAATCAAGTACATCAATATCCGGCAACAAATAACAATCTCGAATCAAACAAGTGTGGTATCCGCCGTGGCGTACGACCCGCTCTCATATGGTACTCACTCACATCGCTCCGCCGTAGCGTACGGCCCGATCCCATCCTGTAAAGCTTTGCCGCGGCGTACGGCCCGATCCAACCCTGTAGTCTCAATCTCCGCCGTGGCGTGCGACCCGATCCCACCCTGTAGTCTCAATCTCCGCCGTGGCGTATGGCCCGATCCCACCCTGTAGTCTCAATCTCCGCCGTGGCGTACGACCCGATCCCACCATGTAGTCTTCGCCGTGGCGTACGACCCGATTCCATAATATACTCTCTCATCACTCTGCCGTGGCGTACATCCCGATCCCATAATATAATCAATCATCACTCTGCCGTGGCGTACGATCCAATCCCATAATATAATCAATCATCACTCTGCCATGGCGTACGACCCGATCCCATAATATAATCAATCATCACTCTGCCGTGGCGTACGATCCAATCCCATAATATAATCAATCATCACTCTGCCATGGCGTACGACCCGATCCCATAATATAATCAATCATCACTCTACCGTAGCGTACGACCCGATCCCATAATATAATCAATCATCACTCTGCCGTGGCGTACGACCCGATCCCATAATATAATCAATCATCACTCTGCCGTGGCGTGCAGACCGATCCCATCCCGTGATTCTCTTATCACACTTAAATCAAGCCAAGTATCACAATCGTTTAAAGACAACAATATCAATCATACAAGTATACAAGTCATATCTATGCTACAACAGGGGAAAAAAATGAACATGTTGTGTCCTAACTACCCGGACGAAGCAGTAATAGCCACTACGTACGGACTCTCGTCACTCGGTGCGTACGTAGCCCCCAAACAAGATCACATAGCAAACAAGGTTACCTAGAGGGACAATTTCCCTCTTACGAGATTAGAAAGGAGACTCACCTCGCTCCGAAGATTCATCACAAGCTTCCAAGCCTCTGCGACGACTAAAAATGGATGCGTACGCTCCCAAACTATCCAAATAACAATAATTCAATGAAAATATACTCAATAGATCATAACCAATTCAAATTACAAAGTTCCTCAGCCCGGCTCAATGAAATGACCAAAATGCCCTCGGGCCCACGTGCCCGGACTTCGAAATTTCTTGAAGAAAATCTCTACCCAAAGCTTTACTAATTCAATTACAAATTTTACTCAATTATTCATGCTCAATTCGTGGCTAAAATC